>JAOANR010000038.1:0-36678 GCA_030278955.1 Hygrophila difformis | reverse complement strand
TTACCACTCAAAAAGAGAGGCTGAGAGAGGTTGAACAGAGGGAGAAGAAATGCAAGGCTTAAAAGAGTAATTACTACACTTACTATTACTATTAACAATATTTCTATTATTATAAATATATACTTAATAAAACTGCAATCTTCCTGCTTTTAGTAAATGCATCATCATTTCATACAGTTTTCTTGGTTTGGCATAGAACTCCGCATGCATCATCATGCTCAGGCATGTTCGAGAAGGTAACACTTGCCGCGAGCACGAGACCAACTGTACGGAAATATCTTCAGTCATTTGAGGCCCACCGCATTGGCGCGTTGCAACGATCGGCCAACGAGTCAGATGAGGTTGCGGTGCGGGGTGAAATGCTTTGGCGTTCGGACGATGGGACAAGAATAAGGATGTACTCCACTGATGGACTATTAGTCCTGGGCCATTCGAAACATCTTCAGCATTCTTATGACGCGAATGCTCAAACTCTTTCCCATCTTTAGGTATGCATGCGACCATGCTGTTCGACGAGGTTTTGAGTAACTGCTGCGCCCGCACGCTACTTGGTATGTTTTCTCGCGTCGACGTCCGTATGGAGGAATATTGCAGCCGGTCGTCCTTAGCCCACTTTTCCAATAATCTGCATGGCCCGGAAGTTCTAGATTGCCCCATATGTTTTGATGAAATCTAGACAACCCAGCAACGTAGATAGCACCATTAAGTTCGGTTGCATATGGTGCAGTCGGCTGAGAGAGGTTGAACATAGGGAGAAAAAATACAAGGGGTCGACATGTTCTCAAGCTTGTAGCAGTCGTTGCATAGTTGGACACCATGCTTGAGATCATGTCGACCCCTTGGTATTTTTTCTCCCTATGTTCAACCTCCCTAAGCCGACTGCACCATATGCAACCGAACTTAATGGTGCTATCTACGTTGCTGGTTTGTCTAGATTTCATCAAAACATATGGGGCAATCTAGAACTTCCGGGCCATGTAGATTAATGGAAAATTGGGCTAAGGACGACCGGCTGCAATATTCCTCCATACGGACGTCGACGCGAGAAAACATACCAAGTAGCGTGCAGGCGCAGCAGTTACTCAAAACCTCGCCGAACAGCATGGTCGCATGCATACCTGAAGTTGGCAGAGTTTGAGCATTTTCGACATAACAAATGCTGAAGAAAATTTGGATCGTCGATGAGTAATTGTACATCAGTGGACGTCCCGATTCTCCATGCCCCTTAGTCGGAACGCCGAAGGACGTCGTCCCACACCGCATCCTCATCTTCCTCAGTATCCGATTGTTAGCGGTTTGCGTGAAGGCATCCTCCTTCAGAAATGTTCCCCATGTTCGCAGGAAAGGCATTAGGAGCGCACATGTAGAAACTAAAACACGCCCGGCCACAATATTCTGTCGAGAGCACCCGGAGTACTGAATATGCGTGCCTGACATGTTTACACCATAGAAGCCACCAAAGATTGGCAAATGGCTGGGACGGGGCAGAACATGGAAGTTGGAAATTTAAATACATTCTCCTTGGCTGACAGTTCCATACTAATGAGGTTATGGAATTAGAAATTATATTCTGATTTATCTAAACTCTTATTCCCAAGTGAGAGGCGTGCTGGCTGGCGCTATAATTGCAGGCCGACAGTTTGACAATACCTTTTAAGTAAGGTTCATGATGATGCAATGGTTAAACGAGTTTACCCCGCGCCTGGTGTATGGGTAATAATGCAGATGGCAGACCAAAAGGAATTAGGAACGAACATGGTGGACGTTTCTACCACTACAGGGCGGGGCACGGGTGGGTAGATATATTTTGTATGGTGCAGCGACGGAGCCTTACACGTTAGTGCATGAGTCGAATACATGATGGGGCAGTGCGACTATGCCAATCAACATGAATCATCTAAAAGTTCTGCAAGAAAAGATCTCTTAAAAGAAAGGATGGCTTTTCCAAAAGCGACACTGTGCCAAACCAGATGCAGGTGGATCTTTATGAAGGTAACTACGACGCTGAGTTGATATTGCGATCAATCCGCTGCAATCCTTTTCCCCTGCCACCTCCCATTGTCCACTGAAAGGCGTCACGTAACAGAACCCTCTGCAAGTAACTTCCTGCTGACGATGCTGCTGCTCAATTGCATCCACTCTCTTCATTTGCCATCATTGCACCCACTTACGATCGAATAGAAGACTTCAGTTTACCGTAAGTCAAACCTTGAAGGAGGACTTGGTTCATAACCGAATCATCCCTATCTTCCATGCTTCAGTCCAATAATGATGGCATAAGGTTCGTGCCATGGGAGAGACATAAATTCGTCCCATGGGACTTCAGTTTACCATAGAGAGTTCGGCGGAAGAAGAGTGGCGACGGGGGACGACGTGGACGGGGTCGCGAGACATCGCCGCCAGCCGGGTCGGAGAGCAGTAGATCCGACTCAGACAGGGGTTCTGGGCAGCACGGTGGGGCCGGTGTCACGAATTTAAGCCATCATTATTGGACTGAAGCATGGAAGATAGGGATGATTCGGTTATGAACCAAGTCCACCTTTAAGGTTTGACTTATGGTAAACTAAAGTCTCCTATTCGATCGTGAGTGGGTGCAATGATGGCAAATGAAGAGAGTGGATGCAATTGAGCAGCAGCATCGACAGAAGTAAATTACCTGCAGAGTGCTGCTGTTACATGACGCCTTTCAGTGGACAATGGGAGATGGCAGGGGAAAAGGATTGCAGCGGATTGATCGCAATATCAACTCAGCGTCGTAGTTACCTTCATAAAGATCCACCTGCATATGGTTTGGCACAGTGTCGCTTTTGGAAAAGCCATCCTTTCGTTTAAGAGATCTTTTCTTGCAGAACTTTTAGATGATTCATGCTGATTGGCATAGTCGCACTGCCCCATCATGTATTCGACTCATGCACTAACGTGTAAAGCTCCGTCGCTGCACCATACAAAATATATCCACCCACCAGTGCCCCGCCCTGTAGTGGTAGAAATGTCCACCATGTTGGTTCCTAAATCCTTTTGGTCCGCCCTCTGCATTATTACCCATACCCCAGGCGCGGGGTAAACCCGTTTAACCATTGCATCAGCATGAACCCTACTTAAAAGGTATTATGAAACTGTCGGCCTGCAATTATAGCGCCAGCCAGCACGCCTCTCACTTGGGAAGAAGATTTCAGATAAATCGGAATATAATTTCTAATTCCATAACCTCATTAGTATGGAACTGACAGCCAAAGGAGAACTCCGCCCAGGTTTCCAACTTCTAACTGGGGGCAGACAGGGACACGATTCAAATGGAGGAGTTATACTCCTGGAACACAGAGTTTGAGCATAAATTAAAATACTAAACGTAAACAAAGAAATGAACGAAAAAAATAAATATATACTTAATGAAACTGAGGGAGAAGAAACGCAAGGCTTACAACAGTAATTAATACACTTACTATTACTATTAACAATATTTCTATTATTATAAATATATACTTAATAAAACTGCAATTACTAATATGGTGTTGTAAAATTAATTTTTCCCCTTGTAGGGTTACAACAGTAATTATACTGGCGAGGAATGAGAGGACTCGGCAATTATTATATACCTGCTTCACCACACCGACCACCAAGTTTTCAATCTCAGCAGCATTTGGCATCGCCCAATTCACAAAGATTGTTAAGAATGTGACGCTGTAGGTATTATTATTATTATTATTATTATTATTATTATTATTATTATTATTATTATTATTATTATTATTATTGGTATTATTATTATTATTATTATTATTATTATTATTATTGGTATTAATTTTATTATTACTATTCATATTATTTTGTAATGTTTACCTGTAGGTATTGCCCAAATTCAACATTTGGACATGGACGACATTCGTAATGACAACATTGGCCTTGGCGGCATTGGTAACGACGACAGTTCGAACCACCTCCCCTATCACAACGGTCAAAATGGCAGCGGGTGCACCAGGATAGGGCAAAAAGCCTCCCTTTTAAAGATCATCTGCAAACCTCTCGAGGTGGAACATTGGGCATGCATGAAGCACAATGCTTCAAGCACAAGACTTGAAGCATCAGCCACTGTAGTATGGCATGCGCGGAAGGTAATTTTTCATTAACAGTATTCGTGTCTTATTATTAACATCATATCGCCTACACACTATTTCCTTACAACCTATCATTGTGGTACTACAGGCCATACTGATATCGTGCAAACTACTTCCTTGCGGGGAATACAACATTGGCCTTGGCGGCATTGGTAACGACCGTCTTTGGAAGCACAATCACTACATCAGGATGAATGTGATGATTATGACATTCCAAAATGACCACACTTGGAGGGGCAAGCATTAGCGTGGTGTCCATCTAAAATTAAGTATGTCCTTTGGATACAGAAAATTAGCGCGAGCCTTCTTAACTGTTACTTGGGACACCAACATTTGGCAGTTCCACTTTAGGGGAATGGGAGGTATATGTAAGAGTGCCTCATTCGGAATCACAAGCGCCACAGGCAGGGTGAATGTCGCTGTTGTGGAACACTGGGCATGCGTCAACGGTAAGCATGATCACAACATCAACGTCAATGTTGCGGTCGTCACATTTCAAATATTACTCCTTTCGGAACATTTAGAATGGCCTGTGAATACAAAGAGCTGCCGAAGAATGGTGGTATTAGTCGTATTAATTTCATTATTACTATTCATATTATTAGCATTAATATTATAAAAATGTATTGATCGTCGTTATTAATATTATTTGTAATGTTTACTTGTAGGTATTGCCCAAATACAACATTTGGACATGGACGACGTTCGTAACGACAACATTGGCCTGGGCGGCATTAGTAATGACGACGGTTCGAACCACCTCCCATTTCATAACGGACAAAATGGAAGCGGGTGCACCAGGACCGTAGAACATTCGGAGGGGTAGACCTTGGTGGGAGGTCTGAACCGTAAAAAAGAGATGCTGAGAGAGGTTGAACATAGGGAGAAGAAATGCAATGGGTACAACAGTAATTACTATTCTTATAGTAAATTATTATTATTATTATTGTTGTTATTGTCTTATATATTCGTTCACAGTTTTTACTATTATTATTAAGACTATTGACTTATATATTATGTATATTCAACTACAGATTACTGTTGCAAGTTCGTAGATCCATTTCAGTTGGTATGGGAGGTATTGGAAAATACAATCGGAGTGAGATGAAGGAAAAATTAAAGTCGGCATTTTCCCCGTGGAAGGTCCAGAATGACCACACTCGGAGGGGCAAGCATTATCGTGGTGTCCATCTAGAAATAAGTATGTCCTTTGGATACAGAAAATTAGCGCGCGTCTTCTTAACTGTTATTATTATTATTATTATTATTTGGCCTCTTACTAATATCATATTGTGCACAATGTTTGTTATGATAACTGTAGGTCGTTGTTGAAAGTCGGGAAATTCATTTCGGAGATTGGGGAAATTTTGCCACTTGGGTTACCAAAATTTGGCAGTTCCACTTCAAGGGAATGGGAGGTATAGGTAAGAGTGTCACATTCGGAATCACAAGCGTCGCAGCAGGGTGAATGTTGCGGTCGTCACATTCTGAATATTACTCCTTTCGGAACGTTGAGAATGGCCTATGAATATAAAGAGCTGCCGAAGATGGTGGATGGGGTGGCGGCAAGTTGAAAATTGGGCATACACGACGTTCCAAAGGAAATTGAGCGGTTCAGTGGACAATGCGAGATGCCATGGGAAAAGGCTAGCAGCGGATTGATCACAATATAAACTCAGCGTCGTAGTTACCTTCATAAAGATCCACCTGAAAAAGGGAAATCCCCTATATAAACCGGACCATGGATGTAATATCAACTCAGGCAGCGGTTTGATCGCAATATCAACTCAGGCGGCCAGAGTGGTATTAGTCGTATTAATTTTATTATTACTAGTCATATTATTAGCATTAATATGTATTGATCGCCGTTATTAATATTATTTTGTAATGTTTACTTGTAGGTATTGCCCAAATACAACATTTGGACATGGACGACGTTTGTAACGATAACATTGGCCTGGGCGGCATTGGTAATGACGACGGTTCGAACCACCTCCCATTTCATAAGGGTCAAAATGGAAGCGGGTGCACTAGGACCGTACAACATTCAGAGGGGCAAGCCTTGGTGGGTGGTATTACCCCTCAATTTAACCGTTGGGGATAGGGAGATGGAGGACATATGGGCACCTGAATCTTGGGCAACTCTATTTAAAGACCCTATGTCCATGCATCTGCTCTGTAATTCCAAATCTCTTTCAATTTGAGAAGACTCATCCAACTATAATGTATCTTCAACTTCCACAACCTGAGAAGTTGGGGCGAAGTTCTAACCAATTCAGGGTTTTGGTGTTCAACTTCAGTGGCTGGAGATACAACATTTGGAAGCATTTGGAATGGGCGGCATTGGTAATGACCCTAATTGGAAGCACAATCACTACATCAGGATGAATGTAGTGATCGTGTCATTCTAAATATTACTCCTTTCGTGTAGCATGAGTATAGCCTGTCCCACAACGGTCGTGTTGCGACAGGTTAAACACTAGGCATGCATCAAGCTCAAATCTTACATCACAGAGCTTGAAAATTCGGCTTTCCGAGAGGATAAAATTCTGCAGTCCCCATCATAGCCACCAGCACCGTAGATAGCACCATTAATTTCGGTTGCATATGGTGCAGAAGGCTGCAGAGAGTAATCAACGAAGGGAGTTAAATTGAGCTACTAGGATGAATTCCCAACAATGATTCACTAGAGGTAATTTTACAGTTTTTCACATAACAAATCTATACTAATATTATTATTATTATTATTATTATTATTATTATTATTATTATTATTATCATCATCATCATCATCATTATTATTCAGACTATTGGCTTATATATTGTGGATGTTTAACTGCAGATTAGTGTTCCAAGTTGGCAGTGAAAATTTCTATTGGTATGGAAGGTATTGGAAAATACAACATTTGGCATGGGCGGCATTGGTAACGACCGTCATTGGAAGCACATTAACTGCATCAGGAAGAATGTGATGATTGTGACATTCCAAAGCTGACTCCTCTCGGGACATTCAGTATGGCCTTGCAGATTCAAAGAGCTGGAGGGGATGGTGGATGGGGTGGCGGCAAGTTGAAATTTGAGCATACACGATGCCTTTCAGTGGACAATGCGAGATGCCAGAGGAAAAAGATAGCAGCGGATTGATCGCAATATCAACTCATCGTCGTAGTTACCTTGATAAAGGTCCACCCGGGGGCAAATCATCTGGAAAAGCGAGCAACCACGAGTACGTTGTGGTCATAGTGATGGTGATAGTTCATCTGATGATGATTCATAAGAGAGCCCAGTTCGATTTACTCACAAACGAAAGCGAGCAAGCCTTAAAAGGAGCTGTAAAGAGGGTTGATTTCATGCAGTTGCTCTGTGTGTAAAACCTGTTGATTATACGAATCTAAAAAGATCTCACTTGACTATTTTAATATTATATAGAAGTTATAGTATGTTAATAATAATTTATTAATAGTATATACTACAAGCATAATAATACTTGTAGTATATAATAATTATTTATAGAATATTAATAATCATATTAGCATTAGTATTTGAGTTAATGATAATATAATTCTTTCATAATTATAATTATTTTATCTTTGTTACAATATTATTGGAGAATATTATTAATAAACACTATTTATTATTTTAAAAAAGGAGAAAGTAAAAAATATCCACAAATTAATTATTACTATTATTAAATTATAATTTATCGAATTTTTAATATTTGTTTTTACACTAAATACTAATTCCTCTTTTGATAATAATAAATATTGTTTAATACTTTTTTTAAAAAATTATAAAAAATTCTTAATATTTATTATAATTATAAAATAATTATATTAGCAATACTTTAAATACAAATAGTAATATTAAATATTCATATTATTGTAATAATTATTTATACTATAATATTTCTTAATATTATAATAATTTTTTTAATACTATTTATTAATATTTATTATTGATAATATTTGTTCAAATTTAATTATAATAATAATTCATAATAAATAATAATAAATAATTTCTTAATATTATAATAATTTTTTAATACTATTTATTAATATTTATTATTGATAATAATTATTCAAATTTACTTATAAAAATAATTCATAATAAATAATAAAAAATAATAATCAGGGGGGCGGGGGGCGGACCTGGGTCGACTTCGGACACCCGGGTTCGACCCTCACCGGGGTCGACCCCCACACACGACCCCGCACCCCTAATCCACATTATTAATTAAGCCCGGATTCGACTTCTTGCTTCGGGGTCGACGTCAACCCCATCGTCGACCCGGGTCGTTTTGGTCTTTTCGGGCATAAAAGTGAAGGGTTTATTGCGGCGGTAAAAAAAGTTAATGTCCAGAGTCTGACTGGGTACTGTCGTATATTCCTTCTATCAGGTTACCAGGCACTTCGAAACATCTACGACATATCAGCGGATGACAACTCCAAGTGGGGAAACTTGCTGATATTACTTGTTATGGCCGTTGGTTACCGCATTCTTGTTTTCGTCTTGCTGCAGTTGCGCAACATTAGGAGGAGGACCTTATCGGTTTGTTGGTTGTGCCGACGTGGGCACGGGAGTCAAAATGACAACAATTCTAGATGAAAGGTGGAACTATAATAATTGTGGGAAAACTTTGCGATAATTTCTTCATTTTCCGTTGTATGTTTCAATGTCAGTCAATTAGATTGTCCTAATATCATGCCTTCAATCTTCTTACGTTTGTTTGCGATTTTATTATGTATATTATATATTATATTATATTATATTATATTATATTATATTATATTATATTATATATGTATATCCATATATTTGCATAAACACATACACATAAATGTGTGGCGTGGTTACCACTATCTATTTCTTAGTACTACCTATTTCTTAGTATGTAAAGGTTGTTCAGCAAAAAAATAAATAAATCAGAGTGGGTGGGCAAACATGTAAGAGCAAGGTAATATGAGAGGCTGGTAACTGTTGCATCCTGCGTATATGAAAATGTTGATTTCTTTTTATCCTTTTATCTCCTTTACCTTATTCGTCTGCTAATGAGAGCGGAAATGAAGCACAAATGCGCAACATTGGAGCAAAAATTCCAAATCCCATCTGGCCCATTTGCCTTTTTGCCTCTTCAAAATACAGAAAATTATTGTGTTTTTTTTATTGGGGTTCTTAGAAGAATGGACCCATTGAAAACATATATTGAGGTCAAAGACCCAATTGACAAGCTCTTACACTTAGGGATCCCATGTTTCTAAAATAAAACAACAAACTAATCTAATCTACTGAAACTAATCTAATTCTCCTGGGCAAAATACTGTAATGCCCTCAGTGGAAAATGCAAAATCACCCTCACTTCAAACTCAAAATGCCCTAAACGCTACGATTCAATCACGTTCAAGCCCCTACATCTTCCTGCGAGCAAGCTTTGTAGAAGGCGGACTCAGACGAGGCGGCGCGGGGAGGACGACGGTGCACAGTTGTGAAGTCATGGCTTTTGGTATCACAGATCGTAAATTATTACATGATGAGTCAAGTAGTTTGAATTTTAATGGAGTAACCGCCTAACCGAGTAAGATGATAAGGTAAAAGGCAGAGCCCATCCATGGCCGGTGGCCAATGGCTGCTGTGATCAGCATCTCAAACTTATATTGTGGTAACCTGCAAATTACTTAAATGGTAATCAATAAAGGCCAACCATGGTAACACTCAAACTTATATTGTGGTAATATGGTGGGAAAAATATGGTAAACCGAGAACTTAGTACATGCCTCCCAGATACATTAAGGACGGACGGTCCTGATACTTTAGGGACGAACCGTCCCCCGACCGTCCCTCTCAATCTGTAAAACAGAGCACGATGGACGGTTCATTAGTGCACGGTTCTGCCCTCCATGGGTGCATATTGTATCCAACATTAGATTTTTGTGGTAACCACATACAATCATTTGGTAAAGCAGATATCAATACTGTGGTAAAACTCATACAATAACCTGGTAAACACCATAAGTTATATGTGGTAAAGCACATACCAAGAACATGGTAAATATCATATGATATCTGTCGTAAACCATACTGGTATAGTACTAAACATGTACCAATAAATTGGTAAATACAATATGGTAGATGTGGTAAAACACATACCAATATAGTGGTAAAACACATACACTGTTCATGGAGACGGTAGGATTTTTACCGTCCTATGACCGTCCTTAGCTCATTGAATCATACAAATTGCGTGGGACGGTCTGAGGACGCCCTAGTCTGGTTCGTCCCTAAGTCTCCAGGATCGTCCCAAGCGCACATCCGAAACTGATTTCGTTACCAAGTTTTTATGTTGTCGTTTACCACGTAAATTGTATGTGCTTTACTAAGTTTTTATGTGTTTTTGGGTTTATGCATGTTATTTTTTTTCTTTTTTTGTATGGTTGTGGTAACCTTATAGAGTATCTGTGGTATGATGTATATCCTCATTGTGGTAACATATACAAGAATAACGTGGTAAATTTTTCAATACGAACGTGGTATATATGTAGTCATATATATGGTAAGCATATGTTGTAGGGTTTAGGGTTTTTAAAATTAAATGGTTTAGGGTTATAAGAATTGTGTGGTAAGTAGTCGAACAAGATTGTGGTATTGTTATCCTATACTTATGGTATGCCATGCAGTATATATGTGGTAAACCACATAAGCAAACATGGTAAGTTTATCCATTCGAGGGTTTAGGGTTCAAAACCGAAGTCATTATGATGTCTAAATGAACTATGTATTGTCATATTATCTCAATTCATTAAAATTATGACCAAAAGTATAGTTACCATGAATCAAAATGTATGTATATACTTATTGAAGCATATAGGTTCACATCTCACATTGCCTTCATTAGGAGAATCATCCAAGTATTCATATAAAGTTTCAAATGTGCATTTAACTATCAATATCTTCATTAAATTGTATCTTACTATCGTAACGACAACCATAAATCATAAATTAGATATTCTTTCTTACCTATAAGGTACATGTTACTTATAACTCTTTCGTATTTTTGTATATTGTTATATGTTTCATTAAATTCTCTCGACGTGATTCAACTCTTATACCCGTATGTTTTTTCGAAGCTTTATTCTGTCGTGGTAGGTTATTGTTTGAGTTGTTTCTCATGGTTTGATTGATACCACTATACCATAAAGCAAAAGTGGTTATTCTGGAACATGGTAACCAACTCTTCATAAACATGGTGAGTGCTACAAGTAATAATGGTAAGAACTGCTTCACAACGTGGTAACTCACAAATGAAGGATTTGGTAAATATTTAATTAAAGTGAAGGATGGTCAACTGGATGGTTGTATGGAAGCGTCCACCAACTTTGAAAGTGTAAACTTTTTATGTAGCTCTTTAGAGTGGTAAATGAGTGACCAAGCACGTGGTATCATTTTTTCTATGCTGTGGTAATTTTGTGTTGCCTCATTGTGGTAATTAATTATGGCCATGCTATATAGTTATTTTACCACATACAACCATACTATATTACCACGTAGCCACTACAAGGTTTACCACGCACGGATATATGGTTTGTCACTCCAATATATTGCGAGTTACCAATATAGGACTGTGTATTTTACCATCAAAAAAATATGGTTGTTACTATAGGAATGTGTAGTCATATATATGGTAAAGAATTAATATATTAAATATATTAAAATTTTTATTAAAAAACTAATGCAATATTATTACTATTTTCATTAAAAAATTTAGATTCTAGTATCCCTAATGTGGTAAATATCTAGTCATATATATAATAAAGAATTATACTCCAGTGTGGTAAATGTGTAGTACTTTATATGGTAAAGATTTATACTGAAATGTGGTAAAAATGTAGCCATATATATGGTAATGAATTATGTGTAGTCACATATATGGTACATGTTTTGGACAGTGAAGGGAAGGTCCGTCCAACACACTCCAGGACCGTCCCAACAACACTGTAATTCAGAGAAAAGTGGCACGGTCTTTGGACGGACCGTCCTTTAACCTCCAGGACCGTCCGGTTCTTTTATTCAAATCGTATACTTTACCAGGTTTGCAATGTGTGGTTTACCAATGACCTATCATATTCTTTATCAGGTTTAAATATTTTTTTTTTACCAAACCATAAACATGCTTTTACCACGACCCGGATTCATGCTTTACCAAATTCCCCCACATTTCTTACCAAGTTTTGCATATTTTTGTTACCGGTTACCGCAAATACACCATTATTACCACACACACATAGTATCCAAATACACAATATCCAATGATGGCACACCATTCAAAATACCAAGTTACCACGCTCTACACGTAAAATGCATTCGAAACACCAAATCCTCTAAAGGTACTACACAAACACTTCAATACACAAACAATTCAATGTTTTGAATACATAGGACAACTCGCTAGCATTAAACTCTATTTTAGTGCCATCGCCAACCACAAAGCTCCTTGTCGCCGGTTCAAACACTCCAAGGACCGGATTGTCTTATACAAATCTATATAATATACAGAACAAGTTTGCAGATTGTCATAGCTAACCGGATTGCATTCAGAGATACAACAGTTATTACTCCACAATGATATGGGATCTGAAACACAATTATAAATACCATAGCCATCAGAAAACCCCCAACATCATATACTAACAAATAGGGGTGCCATTACCACATTGAAACACATTGCAAGGCCATCTCCAAGACTACATATCCAATTGTCTGGAGCAAAATACAACCCTTAGAAAATTTTTCTTGTTCAATATAATATGATACAAAATAGACAAAATAGGTCTAATTCTATTTAAAAATAAAAACAAACAAAAACAAAAAAAATAAGTCACAGATTCATAAAGCTATTTACACATTCCAAATGTGTAAAGTTACACCCTTGGACAAATTATCTAGTTCAATATAATATGATACGAAATAATAGAGATAGAGCTAATAAAACTTCACAAATTAACATAGTAACAACAGCTAATTGAGATTATTTATTCACTGGTCACTTAACATGATGATAACATGATCACTTACCATGATGTAAACATTCGGCAAAGAAACCCAATATAATACCATTGTAGTATAATTCATTAAGTACATGCATATTCTCCAAATAGAAATTTGTCTACCTTCATAATGTTGAGATATCATTATTCAAATGGCCGACCTATGGTTGGGCATTAACCTGTGTCCATCAGAATGAGACACTGCACCAATATCTTATCTAATTTACATTTGGGTGAACATTCAATAGACAACACATTGTGTCTGCATAGAATTGATCATTTCACAAAAAATATAAAGCACATTCAATTAACACAACAATGTAGTTCAAATTTGGGGCTCCTAAACCAACAAAACCATTTAACATTTCATCGAACAATTACATACACAAGGATTCATCAAATGACTTCTCCCACAAATTCTTCAAATCAAACGCAATCCTTCTAGTCCCACAAAAATCATCAACTTGCAATTTTACCACTCACATAAAACCTAACCTAACATTTCAATCAACAATTCCACAAAATTTTTTGAAATTGCACCATACCCGTCGGTTTCTCAGCCTCTCGGGTTGGCTCGCTCTTCTTCTTGGTGCCTTTGTTGTTTCAAAATGTAGGGTAAGCTCGAAATCCTCTTCTTCAACTGCCGGGCACTTCGCCGTTCTTTCTCCCTTCTTTTTCTCTTCGTCTTTCTATTTTCACCCAATCTCTCGTTCTTCACCCTCTCTTTGTTTTTCAGTTAATTAGTTGGTTGAAAATATGGAGTAGATTTAAAATCGTTTTGATCAACTCTCGGTCTCTACCAAGTTATTTCTCGCTGTTCTTCCTCCTCTCTTCGTCTCTCCCTTTCTCTGGCTTTCTACTCTCTCGTTCTGTGTCTTGTTCTTGGTTTTAAATTAATTACTTAGGGTTAGTTTGTTAATTGAATTAGGGAAATATTGGGGCTTAAAAGTTGAGTCAAAACTATGGAGAGGGCTTTATCTATAATATTGTGGGGATAGGTCTTTTATAAATCCAAACAAATTGAAATGGGTCCTAAACTCTAATTTTTCCTTTTTTATTTGGTTGGACTATAGAAAATTATTATTGATCCATAGCATTATATCATTATTAAATGAGTTAAATTATTTAGTAATATGGTATTAATACATTTAATGAGTTTTATTATAAATAAATACTTATCTGTGTACCATTGATATTTTTAACTAGGGTATTAATATGATTTAATGATATTTATTATTATAAATAAGTGTGTAATACTTTTAAATATATTGAGATCATTGGGATTGGGGACAAGAACTTTCCGTGGATTTCAATTTTATGGTTATGATTCGATTTTCCGCGTAGCGTCCTATTTAGAGATGACAATTTCACCCGAACCCGCGCCAAAACCCGACCCACCCGAACCGATGAAATGGATGAAAATCCAATAAAAGGTGGATTCTTATAAGGTATTGGGTGGATCAGGTTGGAGATGGATTTAGGCTTATCCAACCCACCACCCGATCATCACCCAATCTACCACCAAACCATCCATCACCCGTTGTAATTTATTAATATATATACATATACGTGCTAATATGTTTTATTAAAAAAATCTAACGTACTTTTTCCTCCATTTTTTATCCTCAATATGTTTTCGTAAAAAAATTAACATAGTTTTTTTTTTTTTTTCCAATTTTTCTTCCACAATCCCTTCCGCCATTCAAAACTTTCGCAATTCACTTGTAATTCCTAATGTCAAAACTCATCGACATGTTTTATACTAATTCTCAAGTTTAACCCTTTCATTCTCAATGTTTGATTCTTCATCTTTTTGAGTCTTATTATCTCGTTTAGACTTCGCTTCCATATATCGCAAATCATAGTTCTCTAAACTTTATGATGTTCAAACATGAATTGACTTTGAATATAAATCATTGCAAGTTTATGAATGTTTTAAATCTATTATTCGCCCGATCCACTTTTTCACCCATTGTTGATGGATGGATTGGATTAGAGTTGAGTTTTAGATGGACGATGGGTTGGTTGGATGATGAATGTAAATTCATGGATGGAGGTGAATTTACCATTCTCCGATTCCATCCCTACTCCTATCACTCTTCCGGACTCCCACCAATGACTTCGGAAAAAAGTATATGGAGAATCACTTAATCACTCTTATAAATATAACATTTCTTTAAAAATTGAGTCCTATTACGGTGTTGACTATAGGGAGTTTGCTTGTACTTCCTCCTAAGGGTGGGCAAATGGGTCACGGATTAATCGAGTACCCGATCCGAGCACATTATTAATTAATCGAGTACCCAATTCGAACCCAAAATAATATGCTCGGATCGAGTTTTTTTAAGGAAAAACCCAACGTCGGGTACCTGAACCCAGAATAATGGTTCGGGTCGGGTATCGGGTCTCATAAGTAAACCCGAATTCTCCGATCGGGTACCCGACTAACCCGACCAATTTATTTATTTATTTTTTATTTTTGATAATTATATCCAACTATCCAAGACCAAGTCTCATTTGGAAGATATATTTTGTTCTTTGAGTAAGAGTTTGGAGCCAATTAGCCAAATATTTTATGAGCTTTTAATTTTAAATAAAATTATATAGATATTTAACAATAATTTTAATTAATTAAAAATAAACGGCTAATTTTGCATTGTAACCATCTATTCATTATATATTTGTGGGTTTGCTTTGGTTTCATGATGAAGTTGTATAGATCATTGCCTTTTTTTCATTATTATTTACACATTTTTCATTAGAGAACATAAAAAAATAAAAATAAAAATAAAAAGGGGGAGAAAACAGTGGTGGGTACCCGAGGTGGATACCTAACCCGATCAGGTACCGACCATAATCGGGTAATGGTTGGGTAATGAATTTTCAAATCCGAACCCGATATCCCAAACCTGACGCCCACCAAACCCAACCCGACGCCCCGGTAAATGTGATGCAAAAGTGAAGTTTTATAATTCGTCAATAATGGAATAATAGGTAAATATGATGCGAAAGTAAAATTTTGTAATTGGTTAAAATCAGCATCACAAAACCATGAAATAAGTCTCATAAAAATGGTATAACATTTCTACAAAGCACCTCATTCCACATTTGAATGAAAACATTAGAGGCTTTACCCACTCTTGCATCTTGTCAGGGAGGGGGTTACCACATGCCCATTGTTTTAAATATCCCCGAAATTTCCAAAATTTCGACCGAAATTTCGGGTTTCGGGACACTCCGAAGCAAAATTTCACATACAATATTTTTTTTGTAAAATTTCCATCGAAATTTCGCCCGAAATTTCCCAAAATTTTTTTAAAAATATTTTTTTCTAAATTTTAAAAATATATTTTTTTTAAAAAATAGAAATTAAAATATATGTTTCAATCCATGTTGATGATGTCATCCAATTAACTTGTTTATCAATTTTAAGTCTCTTATCAATCAACATGGTGCATGATATCAATAATATTACTAGCATATTATATCAATAAATGAGTATTGCTATATTACTAATTTATATAGCAACAGAAATGAGGAATTTTGAAATATCCTTATTTTCATCATCTCAGAAATTCAAAAATACTTTTTTAAAAAAATTACAAATATCTTCGAAATTTCCCCCAAAATTTCAAATATCTTCAAAATTTCTCTAAATTTATAGATAAAGTACATTACATAGTCCAGGGATCGGCGACTTACCCATTCAGTGACTTTGGCACTGGACGTTCCCAAAACGGGTACTATCGGGATCGGGTCGGGTCAATTCAATAATAGACGCCTGTTGGCATTCCACCCTTCCTTCTCCTTTCAGGGCCTATCGAAAGAGAATCCAGTACTTCTTGGTTTGGTTGTGACTATCCGAACTGGTTGTTCGCTGTTCAAGAATTCTTGTTTGGGCAGTTCATACCATCCATACATAGTGTTTTGATCTAAGATTTCAATTCTTCCATGTTTCGGCAGTAACATATTGTTCCATGGAGCTAAGTCCAAAATATGGCGGAAAGAAGCGTTTCGACCACTCTACCACCTAGTCAATTCTGTTCCACTTAATCCCTCATCTTTCATAGCCACATATCTTATCTTTCTGGTTAAGGAATGGGAAATCCTTCTCCTGTTACATGAATCCAATTTTCATTTCATCCTGGAAAAGCCACATTTTTCTTAACAATGTATGGCCGATATAAATACCGAAACCGATATTTAAAACCTTGCACATGCCCAAGTAATGATCAAACTTCATTACCACAGCCCAGAATGATGTATTATAAAGCAGCCAAGAATATGGCAATCACTCCCTAAAACACATTGATTATTTATCATCTAACAAACACAATGATTGTCAGTCATGCTTTACCTCCACAGGAACAAATTCCAATAATATAAAAACAGTTGTGGCAAGTATTCAATTAACATACCACACTCATATATCCAAATGTCTGGAAGTCTGTTACATAGGCACACCCTCGAAACAGAGGACCAAAACTATCAGTATCATTTCCCAGTTTCAAAATAACAATGACATGCTGAAGTCCATTTAACAAGACAAATAAATACTAGTACTAACTAGGGAGAGTATCGAATATAGCATATTATGATAGTAGAAAGACAGAAAGAGACACAGACACTGACTAACCTAACCCTGGAGAAGTAATGCAGACCAGGCCAGGATAGTCGTACTAATAATAAAGTGTCATGCAAAAACGAATATATAGCAAGCACCAAATTGGATAAAAGCTTATATAGTTATAGTAATAATGGTAGAAAATCGGGCTGCCATCTTGCTTCTGTTACACCAAGGCACCTCCGGCAGCAGCAGCAGCAGCACCAGCACATTGCCATAGCTCGCAACCTTGACTTAACAAATAATCTTGCACGGTCATGGTCTCCCAATCATTCCAAATTCTTAAAAATACTTTCAAGAGATGGGATCTTTTCCCAACTAGCATAGCAAGCAGTGGCTGGCTAGCTGGCTTAATCAGACAAACCAGACTTGGACTTCAAGTGCTGCTTGAAGTCCATGATGTCCCCCTCCCAACGAGTCACAGTTTGATTCTCACACACCCATATCTCATGGGCCACCTGGTTTATCAGTCTAAAATCGTGGCTTACCAGCACCATCCCACCATCCCACTCATTCAATGCCTCTGCTAGTGAATCTATAGTCTCGATATCCAAATGGTTAGTTGGCTCATCCAACAGCAACATGTGAGGCTGCCTCCATGCAAGCCATGCAAATATCACACGACTTCTTTGACCATCCGACAAGTTCTTCATTGGCATCACTTGAGCTTTCCCGCTCAACCCAAACTTCCCCACTGCAGCTCTCATCTTCTCCTCCTCATTCCCCGGGTACTCTCTCATCATATACTGTAAAGCAGACATTTCCAAGTCGAGTTTCTCCGCCAAATGCTGATGGAACTGAGCAATCTTCAAGTGGTTATGCCGCCTGACCATACCATCTTGAGGAACCAATTCACCAGTCATCAGCTTCAGCAAGGTACTTTTCCCAGCACCATTAGGTCCCACCAATGCCACTCTTGAATCAAGGTCAACACCAAAATCAATATTCTTGTAGATAAGACTCTCGGGGGTGTACCCAAATGTGACTTCTACAAACTGGAGTACAGGAGGAGGGAGCTTTCCCACATCCTGAAACCGGAAAACAAGTATCTTATCTCTCGCCACCTTCTCTGTCAGCCCACCTCGTTCCATCTTGGCCAAAGTTTTTTCCTTACTCTGGGCTTGACGAGCTAGCTTGGCAGAACCATGACCAAAGCGTGCAATGTACTCCTTCATTGAAGCTATCTGTTCCTGCTCCCACTTGTATTGTTTCATTTGGTTTTCTTCCAGTTCAGCACGAGTTTGAATGTATTGGTCAAAATTACCAGTGTAGAGCTTTAACTTCTTACTTTGCATGTGGATAATGTTGGTGCACACACCATTCAAAAAATCCTGGGAATGTGAAACCACCACAAGAATTCGATCGAACTTTTTTAAGGTCTCCTCTAACCAGACACAGGCCTCCAAGTCTGAAGTGGATCAAGGGGCACACGAGTCAAGTATAGCCAAAATATGAAACAAACACATCCAAATATCAAATTCCGAAATATATGGTTGTCGTAAAGAAACCATTTAAATAGTTTTAGGAGAAATATGGTTGTGGTAAAGAAAAGAACTGAAATTCTGTAGAGTGAACCCTGAGCTCCTTGCTTGGATTAAGGTACAAATAAGAATTATTCCACATAATATATAGATACACACACATGTACATATATTAGAGAATCTCCAAAACCACCAATTCACAGAGTTCTTTGCCATGAAGCCTTATTTGGAGAAATCATCCCTTCAATTCCAAATAATAAATACTCCCTCCGTTTTTGAATAATTGGAACATTTATGTATATCACGTAATCCAATGCATATTTTTAACGCTTAATACTACCTCCGTCTCAATATAATTGTTACATTCCCTTCCGACACGTTTGCCGCTACACATTTTTAACGGTTTATAACTTAAATTGTGTATAATAAAAACTTATAAAAAGTTGATTGTCTAAAACTACAAGATTGGACGAATCTAACAAGATCTCACTTGACTATGTTTTTCCTTTCATAGCTATGATAAAAAGTTGAATCAAAGTTACACAGTGAATAGTGTCAAAAAGTCCAACGCAACATTCATATCGAGACGGAGGAAGTATCTCAAATTGTGTAAAAGTAAAAATTATAAAAACTTGATATTCTAAAACTACGCGATAAGACGAATCCAACGAGATCTCACTAGACTATGTTTTATCTTTTACAACTGGGTTAAAAAATTGAATCAAAGTTACTCAATGAATAGTATGTACTATTCATTTGTTCCAATTTTAAAGAAACGGAGGGAGTATTAATTAAATATCCAGGTAAGTCATGAAAACAAAGCACATAGATATTCCCAATTTAACATCACAGAATTTCACCTCATAAAGAGAATAAAATAAAAAAGGGCATGACAACTTTTACCGAGATGATTTGTTGGCTCATCAAGCAACAATATGGTTGGAGTCATGAAAAGAGCTCTTGCTAAAGCAATCCTCATCCTCCAGCCACCAGAAAAGTCCTTAGTTTTCTTCTCTTGCATTTTCTTATTAAATCCAAGACCAAATAAGATCTCAGCAGCTCGTTTCTCAGCAGTTGCTGCATCCATTGCTTCTAAGCGTTCATAAATGCGGTCTAGTTGTTCTCCACCACCATCATCCTACATAGAGTAGAAAAACAAAATGTCATATATTCACAGCATCAGTTAAGCTCAAAGATGATCATGACTAACAGTTGTACATCTACATACCTGTGCAGCCAATAGTTCTGCTTCTTTCTCTAATTTCAGCCTCTCCTCATCACAGTTAATGACAGCCTCAAGTGAAGACATGTCTGAAGCTTCAATCTCCCTTGTAAGGTGATAGATATCCATGTGATCTGGAATTGGAAGCTCTCGACAACCTATAGAAGCAAGAAGGGTAGACTTCCCGCAGCCATTTAATCCAAGCAATCCATAGCGTCTGCAGAAATAAGGCTTCTTGCATTGTTAATCAAAAATATTCTGTATATAAAAGTAAACAGAGATTCAACATACCTTCCAAAATTGAGTTCTAGTTCAGAGTCAACTATCAATTCATGGCCATGAAAAGTGAGCGAAAGAGATTCTATCTGCAAAGACAAGCATTATCCATCACATGATTGTTGCTATCAACCAGTAATAAAAGGTGAACTTCCACATATGACTGTATATACACTACTAAGAACCATGAGTGTTCGTTCCAAATGAAGTTGAAAGTATTGAACACACTATTAGCTTACCACGTATTCCAAACAAGTGGCAATAAATTAAACATTAATCAATACAAACAGAAAACGGATAAGCACTGTGCTCGAATTAGAGAAAGGAAAACAACTAATCATTCAACATGACACTTTATCAGCATCTCATTCACTAACCTATTTCAGCATCTAAACTGTATACGGATATGGATGGCTAAACAAAAACCTCAGTGGCTCACAAGGATTGTCGAAACCATTAGATTTTAATAAACTTGCACCATAAAAATGACACACAATTCAACCCCTAAACAAGCAAAACACCTATGAACAGCAGAATTTCATCAGAAAACGTAATATGAAGGCTGATATCTAATACGAAACAGAAACCAATTTGCTAAAAAACAAAACCCTAAAAGAACAGATTGGTGTGTCTACCCGAATATCTCTGGACAAAGGATGAGAGCATAGAACTCCAGTACAGGTCCGATCGGATAACTGGATATCGGCGACCTTAGCTGCCAAAGCATCGCCTGCTTTGCTACCGTTTTCAGCTGCGGCAGCCTTAGATGAAGCAGCCGCCGCAGCCTTGCCGCCTCTCTTAGCGGCAGCGGCAGCCTTCTTCTGCGCCGCCTTCTTCTTACTCGCATCCGACACCATCTGTTGATTATCAAAACCAAACATGAACGAGAGTGAATCATCATAACATCAAATTAGAAAAGGCAAGAAAGCAGAGGCCTAAAACGAGATCGGAACATCACAAAGAACATATATAGAAGAAATCGGAAAACAATGCCTTGAGAATGAAGACGGATGGATCTAGGGCTTGGCTTGAGTCGGCTTCCCCTTTTCTTGGAGACGCACGCGGTGGTAGTGCAGATTGCAGAAGCCCTAGGCTGTGGAAGAAGCGTCGAAGGCTCGGAGCGTGAGGGTTTGGTTTGGTTCGGCCGACGAATCAATATATAGGCAGAGTCAGAAGGGTGCTGCGGACGCGTGGCAACAAATTAGGGGCGTTGGATGAAATTTCAACGGAGATGATTGGAGTAAGCTTTGTAGGATCAAATTCATCCTTTAGTAATTTTTAGCCCAACTAGTACAACCCGCCCGCGGTACCCGCGGGCATGTACATTGTAATATATTTTTTTAAGTATAATAAATAATCACTAAGTAAATAAAATTCAATAAATTTAGAATATTTAAATTAAACAGAACATTATTTCTACATTTATTCCATCCGATATCTGATAATTTACACAAAAATACAAAAACGAAATGGAACGCTCTTCTTACACCCCTGCCATTGCTAGTTTTAATTTTATTTATTATTTCATTTTATAACTTTTTTAAATGAAATATGCAAGTTTGGTCCCTTTAACTAATCAAAGTAGTGTATATTGTATCGTCTGCAAAGAAAATGAATGATGTGCTGGAGATTGTAATAATTCATTCAATACAATAATTTTTGATATTAATATACATTATTTGAGGTAACTTGCTAAAAAATAGGACCAAAGGTGTATAAACAATGAAATTAAATTTCCTAACTTTAGTGTTTGTGCAAGTTTAATTAATAACAATATTCCATGTAAGAGATACATTTCACTCCATCAACTAAAAATCAAATAGACTCGAAAACCAATTAGCTCACTCAATTTTAACCAATTAGCTCTCAATTTTAACAAATTTTAAATACAATTTGCACCTTTGGTCCTCTAAGGAATAATAATAGTGTATATCAAGTTTAAATAAAATATGCACCATTGGTCCTCTAAGTAATAATAGTAGTGCACATCAAGTTTAATTAGAAATTGCAACTTTGGTCCTCAAAGTAATAATGCTTATTATTCACATAATATCTGTATATATATTTGAAGTGTAACTCGAGTGAGTAAATTATTGTAATAAGACATTTATATTATATTAAATATAGAAAAATTTCTAAATTAAATAGTTTTTGTAATAACTTATTATGTATAATAAAATATCAATTCAATAATAAATACATTAACAAAATTGAATTGTTTTTTTTATTTTTTTTATTAGAAGGGGTTACATTGAAATTCCATATAAACGAAAAACCATTATAGAATATATAGAAAGTCTTCTCTAAATTTAATTATATAAAATATAGTTTATAGGTAACTCAAAGTTGATAGCTACAAATTCATAACATATATATTCTAAAAATTTATAATTAGACATTCGAGCAAAAATTGTCTTCACATTCGAGCAACTGAGAGTTTGTTGAGAAGATTGATTGCTCTCAGAATCAATTGATGGATTATTAGACATTCCAAACTCATCATCAACTTCACTATCTAAGTCGATAGACTCTGCAGTTTTCAATTCATCAACAGTTATTGGACGATCAAACCTCCAATATTCTCCATCTCCAATTGTAACTTTGAATGTGAACCTTTTATTCATTAAATTCTGGAAAATATATGAAGGAAAATCCACCTCCTACCACATGAAAATACGAAAATGGACTAACATTAGAATTAATAGAAAAATAAATGGAAAAATATAAGTAGAATAATTCATTATACCTCAATCATTTCTTTATGCACTAATGATGCACTCTTCACGAAGATATTATCGACTTCACTATCCCAAATGAGAAGGGAACACGACTCTGACTAATTTATGATTTGTCCATTATTTTTTATTCATGAACCATATTTACATTTTTCGTCATATTCATAAAGAAAACGACTAAAAACATACATATATAATAAAATTATTTTTAGCTATAACAACACAAACATGCCTCAAGACTTCGAATCATTGATATAAAATCCAACAATACGAAAACAAAGAATAATTATTTAACCATTATAGTAAACCAAACAACAAAAACTTGTTCTTCAGTCAATATAATGCAATAAAATGTACTCCATCAAATGAATTCATCTTAGGTACATATACATCGCATTGTCGGGACGAAAGATCCAACACTCCCAAGTGGCGATGCAAAGGATGCAGTCTATTTGAATACTCTCATAGTCGTCGTCGGGCCAACCCTTGATCAAACTATGAATATGCTCTTTATCATCACATATTATCCTCATCATTGAATCACCGAAAAGATTTGGAAAGTGGGGTCGGCAATGAAACCATCGAATAACTTTTGCTCGGAGGGAAACCAACAACTTTTTATCACCACCGATAACAGTCGGTGATTTCACTCCTTCTTTAAAACGTAAAGGATCGTTAGTACTGAAAAGCAAGATAGATTTGAGATAGAGAGATGGAAGATGACCGTCATTGATAGAATTATTCAGAATTGATAGCGCATCATTCAAATTATTGTCAAAAACATATGCATCCTGCAGTTTTCATTTCAGGAGTAAATTAAGAGTGGTTAAAGAAGTAAATAAAAATTATATTAATCAAATAACAATATAATCAAATAATAATATAATAATTTAATAACATAATATTGCTATTATATTACCATTGCAGAATTCATTTGAAGCATCGGATTACGATTGCGAATGCATTTAAAGTAGAAATCCCTCTTCGCATGGCAACGAAACGGGTGACGATAGAATCGAAAGGAATCCATACAGCATTTAGAATACACCAATGGATGTTTGGTCGCATGAAAAAGTGATTTACAACTGAAATATAATAAGTAATTCAATTGTATTAATGAAATAAAAATTTATCACAGAAGATGATTAATGATACCTATAGCTGACCGTAAACATTTCACCGAGCGATGAAGCGGATAAGCGGGACATTATGTCACCCAAAATATCGTGAGTAAGACCAGTTAACGATGTTTGGCGATGTTGTGGAGTGTTTCGGTCAGACTCGTCCATGAACGTATTATCTATTATCTCTGGATCCATATGGAAATATTTTGTTCTTATTTGAATGGAGGAGTCGAGTTTGTCGAAGGAAGAACCAAAGAAAAATATATATCGTCACATAGAGAATGGAAGAAGATAAGGTTATGTTTAGAAAATATCATATATTATTGAAACGGAATGCGAAACGGTCACACCCTCCGCTAAAGGACTTGATAAGACATCAATTAATTTGAATGGTAAATGAAAGATGATGATGAATATGAAAAGACACATCGATAATATTGCATATTTTGTTCCTTTATCTTACATTAATAATTAAACCACGGGTAAATTTATTTATATAAAAATTGAAAGTGGGCAGTGAAACTTATTAAGTGAATTGAATATTAACAGGAATCCGGATCTATTAAGTAAAATAAACCACATTTTAAAAAGAAAAAAAAATGATATTCTCCATCATATCACACACCGGGGGGGTGTGACGGACCAAAATTAAAATTATGAATTTTTCATATATTAAGCTACCATATAATTTAAAACTTCATTCACAATAATATTAAACATTTATTTTGACTAAAAACTTTAAGTAAGAACAATAAGTTGTAACATCAATGTTCTGTTTAATGTTTCATTTTTAATGTATACTTCTATATAATATTGCCTATTTTTTTTAAAAAAATAAAATAAGTGAGTTAAATTACTTTTCAAGGGAGAAATGATTACTTCCTTGGAAAATGAAAATTCGACAGACATGAACAGTCCATTAACATAAATGTTTTGAACGGTGGAAATGAGAATAAGATTGCGGAAATGATCGTTCCACGGGCGAAGAATTTATGATGACGTGCATTTTAAAGATAGATCAATTATTCTTGATATCCGAAACACTACAATATAATTGTTTAATTAGAACAAAAATTTGTTAGTGGAACTATCCAGAAACCATGCAGATTATGATTACTTCTATTCCGAATATGTGTTAAATCCACACGTGTGAATAAAATACAGAAAATAAATTATTTTTAATTACGATATCTTTAAGTTAAATTAAATAGAATGTACGTCTATTATAATGCAATTAGAGAAAAACATAAGCTATCGTATGTTTAATTGAAAGTATACATTTAATGTAGTTTATATTACCAATGACATTTAAAATCAACAATACCGAGTAAACCAAAAGGTGTAATAACATTTTGCATCGTGAATAAGGACAGAATGGGAAAAATATCGTACACCAAACGGTAGTGATTAAGGTAAAGTTTAATTTTTTAATCATGCATCAACCAATGTGACGTTCGAAATCTCTAAATAATGTCTATATATAGACGAATAATTTTTTACGATGAATATACGAAGAGATAGTACAATTATAAAAGAAAAGGATAACTCTACTTTATATAAAAATCAGGATGGCTCCAGTGTACTGGACACTACAAATATCAGCGATCAATCGACTCTTTCCATACGCGGGTAGGTTTTATTTCAAATAAATGATCATTGAATAATCACTAATTTTAAGGTTTTGAACGATTGTCGTAGGTTTAAACTTCCCTAGAGGATCAGACGCAGTTAAATGCAAAGACCTCTTAGTGAAAATTTTGTCCGACAACGAACTTGGTCTGAGCAAGGCGGAGAAAAATAAGTTCGTCAGTACCATTGAATTTTTAGAGAGCGCAATCAAGGGATGTGAGATTGCAGATGCTACAACGAACTTCACCAATAATCTCAAGGAAACTGTTGCTCGCTATAATGAAAACGTAAAGAATTGGATTACATTTACGGAATCAAAGCCCTAATTCATATATGTTCCGAAGTCTATTTTAATATACAGCACAGAGGAGTTGGAGAGCCTTTCGAAACGGATGACAGAGTTATACGAAGATTTTCCAACCAAGAAGATGAATGAATTGCAAATTTTATGGGAGAAAGGAATTAGGAAAAAATTACTTTACATATCTTCAAGATTTGGGAGTAATGTTAAAAGAACTTGAAAAATAAGTTTTTATATTTAAATCTATTAAGTATGCTGTGTTTTGCATATTTAATGAAACTATTATTTTATTTGACAAAATTTTTTTCACACAATATTTTTATAGACGATAGTAAAGAAGTCTTAAAAATTGATTTGAAAACCCAAAAGTGAAATTGTGTAATTTCAAGGAAAAATACAAATATAATAAATACATATGACGAAAAAAATATATACATGCCAAACATTAGATCGTTAAATGCAAAAGAAAAAATTATATAAATTTGTACTAAGTTAAATTATTATTAAACAAAAAAAAAAAACATTACAACCCAATCATTAAGTCGTAATATTGGTATTTGCGATATTGGTCCTATACTTTTTTCATTTCATCGAAAACATATATGATCTGTCCAGGTTCTTTGAAAGTCAATTGTAGAATATATTTAAAACATCTAAAAACAAATCGACGACTTTTATCAACAATAAATTAAATTTGCATATATAAATTCAAGTTATAATAAATGATATTGTGATTTTTTGGAACATTGATTTGGGCTCGATCATTCAAGTCGAATAATTGCATCTCAATGTTCATTGTATTTGGGCCTCTACATATTGAAGGACTAATATTAGTTTAATTTTTTATTGAATTATAATTTTCTAAAAATAAAATGTTTATAAAATATAAAATTAAATTAAAAATATTTATTAATTAAATTACAATCAAATTATACAACTTCAAATTAATATTATTATCAAATAAAAATTGTTTAATCCATTACACAGATTACAGTATCGAAGAACGAATATGGACCCTTATATAAAATCGTAATATGCGGGATAAAGATATTTAGTTAAACGTAATAAAACTAAATATAAACATCTGAATAATTAGAATATGATTAAAAAATAAAGAAATGCAAGCACAACTAATTGAAAACCTGATGAAAGAAAAGGAAAAAATAAATACTAAACATCCATAATAAGTTTAGATAAGTTAACAATATATGATTCTCAGAACATAACAACGCTTCCCCTGCCACCTGGAACGAAAGCACGGCATTCGGTAGTTGCAATACATTTCAAGCATGTACGGTTATAAACTCTATAATCCTTATCCAAAAGACCACACGTAAATGAAAATATATGATCACGATCGTCGCATAACATGATAGATTCTCTATCGTCAAAGGGGCAAGGGAAATGCTCCAAAACACTGAACCATCAGATGACTTTGTACCTAAGTGAAACCAATTGATCCTTGTCTTCACTTATACGACTGAGGAGATGAAGACCTTCGTCAAACCGTTCTCCATTTCCCAAACTTAGCAACAGAATCAACTTCACATAAATAGAAGGCTTGTGTGCTGCACGAATACCATCATCTAGAATTGAAAACGAATCTTCAATATCACCACGCAGTAAAAATGCTTCCTGTAAAAAGAAATAAATCTGTTAATTATTTATCAATGATTTATTGAAATAATAAACCAAGAGTATACAACCATTGCTTCATTTAATTTGAGCGTCTTGTTGTTATTCCGCCAGCACATGTCAAAGAAATCCATTTTTGAGTCGGAATAAACTCCCCATTCCCAATACAAAAATCCATCTAGACAGCAACTTGAATAAACCAAAGGATGTTTGGATGCAGAATACAGCGACCGACAGCTACATTTTAAATAAACATTAGAATCAAAAGATAGCGCGCGGTTCATAAAAATAAATAGTAACAAAAACTTTAGAAATATAAAAAAAATAAACAATGGGTTAAACCTTTGTCCAGCATTCAAGAGATCTTCCACGGATTCGGATGCTACGCGAGATAATATATTCGCCAAAACATCTCTAGGTAAATCCACTAATCGCCTACGAAGGAATTCAAATTAGTGTATTTTCAATATAAAAATTTTAAAATTATCAATTATATGTTGAAAAACAACAAAAAAATTACTAAAACAATACCTCGAAGTTGCTTCATGCAAGTCCATTGTTTTGAAAGAAACTCGAAATCCAAAGAAGGAGATAAAAACAAAGCGCAGGAGATGGGATAAGAAAAACTTTTAACACTATTTAGACTCAAAATATACAGCTTTTTAATCGTAATGATGAGAATGAACAAAGTTAATTCATTGTATTCATTACATAACATGGTAATGTCATTAAATACATTACCAACTACCATAGAATTATTAAATTTTTGATCATTTTCGAGTAGTGGAAGTAGGCAAAATTGAAAAGACAACCAAGTGGACTGTAACACCCCGGTTTTGGTAACCCAGGCCGGGATGCCACCGCCACACCTCCCTAGCAAGACACGGTTTCTCCGAGCTCACTAAAGAGATGCAAGGCTATGGTTTTTCAGAATTAAAAATATTCAAACAGCCCATTCATAAATAATTTAAAAATAATACATCAAAGTTGCAGCGGAATTTAAATATAGGGCCAACATGGCCAAAACACGGGTTAAACAGGCCCGTTCATGCAAGTCGTAATTAAATGCAGGGATTTAAAATAAAGGTTTCCCCTAATGTTCCCATGTATGCATATGACAATGCATATTCTTCGTACTCTGTAAGAAAAAGGAGATATATGGTTTGGGTCAGCAAAAACGCGCTGAGTAAGTTAACACATAGCATGGGTTAGGGGTTTCAAAGCCTTTAATTAAATTTAATAAAAACATTTCAACAATATTTAATTTAGCCGGCAATCCGGCGGCCGCAGCCAATTTCATAAAATCTAAGCTTTTTAATATATTTCCCGTTACGCCATCATCTCAACAATATATCATTTAGCCGGTGATCCGGCGGCCGCAGCCAATATCAAAAGTATCATTTAGCCGGTGATCCGGCGGCCTCAGCCAATTTCATAAGTATCATTTAGCCGGTGATCCGGCGGCCGCAGCCAATATCAATAGTATCATTTCTCAAAATATTTTTCGTTTCTTTTATAGTTCACCATTCACCAGGGCTCTTGTGACCGCAATCCTCATAATCAATATTTATAAATAACCATTCGCCAGGGCTCTTATGTCCACTGGCCGTTCGCTTGGGCTCTTATGTCCACAAGCCGTTTGGTCGACCATTCGCTAGGGCTCTTATGTCCACTAGCCGTTCGCTTGGGCTCTTATGTCCACAAGCCGTCTGGCCCATATTGATAATATCAAACTTGGTCACAAATCCCCAATGTTTCAAAAGAATTCTTTTACAGAAAATGTTTTTATTTGGTGTAACGGGATTTTTCAAAAGTATAGATATATCGTAATTCAACGTCTCGACCGTTTGTTTTGAATTTCAAAATCTCTTCGATTTAAAAATCATTTGGCGTCACAGTTTACGGCTTTTTGGTTTAAAAATCCATTTCTTAGGCGATTGTTCTGAAATTTGTACAGTAGCTCAAAAACATCCCAACGAACAACTTTCGTGTTTTAAGTTTTCCGGAAAAACGATGGGAAGCATGTTAAAAATCGAGTTTTCTTCAGAAACAAAAAGCTGTCAGGATTCAGGTTTGACAACGTTAAAAGATTCGACTTTTTATCATATCAAATGGACTTCAAAAATTCTGAAATTTTTCAGAGACATACTAGACATGATTTCCAACAACTTTTGTTTAGATCATGAAGATTGGTTCGGACTAGAAATGATAGGAATAAGCTCCTCAAGATCGGTTATGAAATCTGTCATCCTTTGACAATTCTTAAAAACGCAGAATATGTCCGATACGATTTGGGGTATCAAAACTTGATGAAAATTTCTAAAATTTTTACACAATATAGCTTAAGCTCTTAGGATCAAAATCTTAGTTTTGAGTTTTCAGGTTTGAACACTCGAAGTAAGAGTTTTGCTCGTCAAGTTTGATAATGAAATCTGTCAAGGTTCTTGACATCGGTTCTAACGCAGATTGGATCGGCTCCGATTCGGAGGCTCAAATCTCAACGAAAAATTCTAAAAACTTACAGTAATGTTCTAAACTCATAGATCTACAACTTTCATGCTCAACACCAATCCTAGATCGGCTTAGATCCAAGGTCAAAATGGCTAACAAGATTGAGAGTGAAATCTGCCAAAGTTCAAAAATCCAGATTTAATGATCTTCGGTTTTGGGTCGGTTTCAGGTTTCAAAACCTCATGAAAAATTATGAAATTTTTACAGAAGCTAAATCAAAGCCTTAGCAACACTTTTCATGTTTTGAGTTTTCTTGTTTGAGCAGCTTTAGAGGTTTGAAAAATTCATACAAAAACGCTGCGTTGAGGGTTTCTCTTGTTGACAGATTTTTATTAATTTTCTTGAGTTGAATCTCTATGTTTGGTTGCATTTTAAGTCACCCAAAACCATAGTAAGGTTAACTTACAGTGGGGATGATGTCTAGGAAGTCACGGGGTCGTCCGGAATCCACGGGATGTCACGAACGAATCTCTTCCACCCGATTTATTCTTCCCTTGGCTCCGATTTGTGTTTGAATACGAAGATTCGTAAGTTAGGATGATGTTTATGATCTTAAAATCATAAGGAAACTTGATTAACATCTTACCAACAATCCAAAGCCTGCAATCCTTGATCTACACACTTCCTTGGTTGGATTTGGTTGCCGGAAACTCGTCGGAAAGTCGCCGGAAGTTCGTCGGAAGAGTGTTTGGCTTTGGGAGAGTTTTGGGAGAATTTTGGGGTGAATGATTGATGAGAATGGCTGACAAATGGGGATATGATTGATTACATAACGTCCAAAAGATGCCACACCCGTGATAGATCAAGATTCCCACCTTTGGGACCCAAAAAATGGCAAAAAGTCGCCAAAAATGCATAATGCCCGACTGCTACAGTAGCTGCTACAGTAGCGTGCTACAGTAGCATGCTACAGTAACTTTTTTTTTTTTTTTAATTTTTTTTTTTTATATATATATATTAAGATTCTTATCTTAAAAAAAATCATAATGTGGGAATTTTTGTGATCTTGTAAGTCATACATAGCTTCAAAAAGGAATATATTCTTTATTTGAAAATGACAAGATATGATTAATATTCCACCCTACAATTTCAAACCATAGTCAAATTATTCCCAATTATATTATGGCATTCTAGAATAATCCCATAATAAAAAAAATATATGGGTAGAATGATTAATCAAGGATATATAGAAAATAGATAATTCTCATTATAATTTAAACATGTAAATATATACATGTATATACATGTGTACATGTTTGGAAAGATTATTTCAAGACCAAGGTATATATTTGTATATAAACTTGTATATGGATTTAAAATATTCTATGAACCATATACTTATTACACTTGATATTGAAATCCATTTATTTATTTGAAAAGACAAATATATATAATTTTTCAAAGTATGTTTTGTAGAAAATAATATACTAATCTTTAAGCACATATTTGAACATATAAATATATATAGATTTGATTAAAAATCTACTTAGTGAATTGATCAAAATATATATATTCATACATATATATCGGGCAATTTCTATGGTATTACAATCTACCCTCCTTAAGAATCAACTTCGTCCCCGAAGTTGCGCGACTTATTGACCGATTGATTGATTGTGGTTGTGTCATTGTGTTTTGTTGTTTGATATTATTCGACTGAACCCAGAATTGAAATTTCCAAGTTGCCTACGTACCCCGTGAAGGGATCAAGTCATTACGTAGTTCAAAAAGAATTTATTTGGGATACAAAATATTCGAGTTTCGAATAAAATGCTTATGCATTCTTACGGGGTATTACATCCTCCCCCCCTTAAGATTACAGTTATGTCCCCATAACTGCCTACACATCCACGAAGGTTCAAGTATCGTTGCCTAGCACAGGTATATCTTTATTTACCACATTTAACGTCCCATGAGTCCCCCTTGGTTACTTGTGGCTAGTTAGGTCCAGCGACCAAGTCATCTCTTTTGGTTATATTCTCAATATGGGTTTGACATTCCCTAGTCTTGTGACCAAACTTGCCGCACTTATAGCAGGCTCCAGGCTTCGGGCACTGGCGCACCAAATGTGCATGGTTGCATCGTGGGCAGCGTGGTATGAACGCACCACGGTTGCCATCTCCTCTAGACCCATCGAATTTAGCTTGATCATTGCCCCTCCTAAAGTTATTATTGTTGTTCTTATTACGATTCTTCTTCTCAAATCCTTGCGAGTTTTTGCTCGATTCGCCATTGTCCTTTCGTTTTAATTGTTGGACACGCGCGACTGCTACTGCCCGGTCATATACTTCCTGCAACGTCGTGCATTGTCCTCCCACCAATATCTCTCGAATATCAAGATTCAAACCCATCTCGAACTTCTGAGCCTTGTCGAAGTCAGTTGGCACCATTGTAGGAGCAAATCTAACCAGCTCCTTAAACTTGGCATAGTACTCTTGTACCGTTTGCCCACTTTGTTTCAAATGGACGAATTCTTCATACTTTGCGGCCTTAATGCTCATTGGGTAAAACCTTTTCCTCAAAACCTCCTTAAATTCTTCCCATAGGCAGGCTTTAGTCAAATTTCCTTGGAGGTTATGCCACCATTCGTCGGCCTCTCCGCCAAGATAGTAGGTCGCCACTTGGACCCTCTCGTCCTCGGGACATTTGATAGCGCTAAGGAGCTTATCAAAGGTGCGAATCCAATCTTCCAGTTTGGCCGGATCCTCTTGGCCATTATAATGGGGTGGATTGTAGGGGTTTACCAATGCCAAGTAGTTGACTCGGGCTACTGGCGGAGGTATTGTCGCTTGTGCCCTATGCACCTCTGCATTTCCTAATGCTACGAGTACTTTTTCTACCGTCTTTAAACGTTCATCCATATCGTTGGGAATAGGAGGCGCTCGATCTCCGACGTTCGGAGGAATCTCATTGTTGTTAGGTGCGTTTGGGAGATTAGTGTCAGTGCCGTTTGGACTTATCTTCCTCAGTTTTCTTCTAGGTGCCATTTCTGTCATTAAGCATGCGAAGATGAGTTTCTATGTGATCAAGATCTAGGACTAAGGCAAAGTTAGTCTTTAGCAAGCGCTCCTAAGTCAAGGTCATGTTGAGTTCTAAGGTAGGAGTGTTTCTTATCACCGATAATTCACATAAAAAGGGTTAGTGTATTTATGTATGCATATGCATATGTGACCCCCCCAATAAAAAAAAAATTTTATGCATGCATTTATTTATCCATGGGTTTTAAAAAAAATAAATTTATTCCATGGATAGGTTAAAATAAGGATAAAAGGTTTGGGCCACTATATTGGGCCGAAAGAAATAAATTATTTGGGCTTTAAATAAAAACAAGGTTATTGGGCCAAAATAATTTCTTGGGCTTAAAAAAAATTTTGGGCTAAAAATTTGGGCTTTAACTTCAAAATAATAATTGGGCTCTTTAAAAGATGATAGCTTCAAAATAATCCGGGCTCTGATACCACATTGTAACACCCCGGTTTTGGTAACCCAGGCCGGGATGCCACCGCCACACCTCCCTAGCAAGACACGGTTTCTCCGAGCTCACTAAAGAGATGCAAGGCTATGGTTTTTCAGAATTAAAAATATTCAAACAGCCCATTCATAAATAATTTAAAAATAATACATCAAAGTTGCAGCGGAATTTAAATATAGGGCCAACATGGCCAAAACACGGGTTAAACAGGCCCGTTCATGCAAGTCGTAATTAAATGCAGGGATTTAAAATAAAGATTTCCCCTAATGTTCCCATGTATGCATATGACAATGCATATTCTTCGTACTCTGTAAGAAAAAGGAGATATATGGTTTGGGTCAGCAAAAACGCGCTGAGTAAGTTAACACATAGCATGGGTTAGGGGTTTCAAAGCCTTTAATTAAATTTAATAAAAACATTTCAACAATATTTAATTTAGCCGGCAATCCGGCGGCCGCAGCCAATTTCATAAAATCTAAGCTTTTTAATATATTTCCCGTTACGCCATCATCTCAACAATATATCATTTAGCCGGTGATCCGGCGGCCGCAGCCAATATCAAAAGTATCATTTAGCCGGTGATCCGGCGGCCTCAGCCAATTTCATAAGTATCATTTAGCCGGTGATCCGGCGGCCGCAGCCAATATCAATAGTATCATTTCTCAAAATATTTTTCGTTTCTTTTATAGTTCACCATTCACCAGGGCTCTTGTGACCGCAATCCTCATAATCAATATTTATAAATAACCATTCGCCAGGGCTCTTATGTCCACTGGCCGTTCGCTTGGGCTCTTATGTCCACAAGCCGTTTGGTCGACCATTCGCTAGGGCTCTTATGTCCACTAGCCGTTCGCTTGGGCTCTTATGTCCACAAGCCGTCTGGCCCATATTGATAATATCAAACTTGGTCACAAATCCCCAATGTTTCAAAAGAATTCTTTTACAGAAAATGTTTTTATTTGGTGTAACGGGATTTTTCAAAAGTATAGATATATCGTAATTCAACGTCTCGACCGTTTGTTTTGAATTTCAAAATCTCTTCGATTTAAAAATCATTTGGCGTCACAGTTTACGGCTTTTTGGTTTAAAAATCCATTTCTTAGGCGATTGTTCTGAAATTTGTACAGTAGCTCAAAAACATCCCAACGAACAACTTTCGTGTTTTAAGTTTTCCGGAAAAACGATGGGAAGCATGTTAAAAATCGAGTTTTCTTCAGAAACAAAAAGCTGTCAGGATTCAGGTTTGACAACGTTAAAAGATTCGACTTTTTATCATATCAAATGGACTTCAAAAATTCTGAAATTTTTCAGAGACATACTAGACATGATTTCCAACAACTTTTGTTTAGATCATGAAGATTGGTTCGGACTAGAAATGATAGGAATAAGCTCCTCAAGATCGGTTATGAAATCTGTCATCCTTTGACAATTCTTAAAAACGCAGAATATGTCCGATACGATTTGGGGTATCAAAACTTGATGAAAATTTCTAAAATTTTTACACAATATAGCTTAAGCTCTTAGGATCAAAATCTTAGTTTTGAGTTTTCAGGTTTGAACACTCGAAGTAAGAGTTTTGCTCGTCAAGTTTGATAATGAAATCTGTCAAGGTTCTTGACATCGGTTCTAACGCAGATTGGATCGGCTCCGATTCGGAGGCTCAAATCTCAACGAAAAATTCTAAAAACTTACAGTAATGTTCTAAACTCATAGATCTACAACTTTCATGCTCAACACCAATCCTAGATCGGCTTAGATCCAAGGTCAAAATGGCTAACAAGATTGAGAGTGAAATCTGCCAAAGTTCAAAAATCCAGATTTAATGATCTTCGGTTTTGGGTCGGTTTCAGGTTTCAAAACCTCATGAAAAATTATGAAATTTTTACAGAAGCTAAATCAAAGCCTTAGCAACACTTTTCATGTTTTGAGTTTTCTTGTTTGAGCAGCTTTAGAGGTTTGAAAAATTCATACAAAAACGCTGCGTTGAGGGTTTCTCTTGTTGACAGATTTTTATTAATTTTCTTGAGTTGAATCTCTATGTTTGGTTGCATTTTAAGTCACCCAAAACCATAGTAAGGTTAACTTACAGTGGGGATGATGTCTAGGAAGTCACGGGGTCGTCCGGAATCCACGGGATGTCACGAACGAATCTCTTCCACCCGATTTATTCTTCCCTTGGCTCCGATTTGTGTTTGAATACGAAGATTCGTAAGTTAGGATGATGTTTATGATCTTAAAATCATAAGGAAACTTGATTAACATCTTACCAACAATCCAAAGCCTGCAATCCTTGATCTACACACTTCCTTGGTTGGATTTGGTTGCCGGAAACTCGTCGGAAAGTCGCCGGAAGTTCGTCGGAAGAGTGTTTGGCTTTGGGAGAGTTTTGGGAGAATTTTGGGGTGAATGATTGATGAGAATGGCTGACAAATGGGGATATGATTGATTACATAACGTCCAAAAGATGCCACACCCGTGATAGATCAAGATTCCCACCTTTGGGACCCAAAAAATG
>JAOANR010000244.1:600000-825244 GCA_030278955.1 Hygrophila difformis | reverse complement strand
GGTCTTGGTTTATGAGATTGCTAAAAAAATACTTGAAGATAAATAACACTTCAAAGTATACCCTTATGTCAGACAAGCAAAAAGGTTTAAGGCTTATAAAATTACTTTTTCAATTTTAGGCAAGTGATGTGTAGTCTGTATTGGTGATATTTATACACGTTCTCATTTACTATGATTTTGTAGGCCTAGTACAAGCAGAGCTAGAAGAATTTCCAGGAGCTGAGTATAGGTTTTGTGCTCGACACCTACTTGCAAACTTCCAAACTGCTGGTTACAGAGGGGCTGCTTTGAAAAGAATATTTTGGAAAGCAGCAAGAGCAAGCACAGTTAATACATTTGAAAAAGCCATGGAAGAGATGCGAAATGTAGATGATAATGCTACAAAATGGTTACTGGAAAAGCCAAGGAATGAATGGTGCAGGGCATTCTTTAGAGAATTCCCAAAATGTGATGTTCTCACCAACAATGCATGTGAGACGTTCAATGGGAATATCATTAATGCAAGGAAGAGACCAATCCTCACAATGTTGCAGCAACTTCACATTTACTTGATGAAGAGGCTTGTCAAATATAGAGACACAGCAAATAAATCACGAGCTTGGCAGGATGTTTTATGCCCCAGAATTCAAGACATCATTGATGAGTTTGATAAGAGAATTCCAGACTATGTGCCAATCAAATCTGCTCATGATATGTGCATGGTTAGTTCTCTTTATAATGAAAGTGATCAATATGGTGTTAACATTTAGTTAGGTGTTTGTGGATGTCGAAGATGGCAGCTTAGTGAAATGCATGGCATTCATGCTGTAGTTGCATTGAACCACTAAGATGGCAGCTTAGTGATCAATATGGTGTTAACATTCAGTTAGGGGGGTGAATCATAGATTGATTATAATTTTATCTAATTAATACAATGTTATAAAGACTTGATCAACATAATTTTTTTACTTTCCCGTATAGGTTTCTGAGACACTATCTAGTGGACCTACACTTCTGTCATTCATGGATGAATTATCTCAGACACCTTCACAAGCGCCAGCCTCACAAAAGTCAGTGAACATGGTCCATCCTCCAACATTATTGGAGGACAACTATAGGGGCTCATATGCTGATTTATCCGGTCCTGTACCTGCTATTATCAAAGATGGTAAACGTTTTATGACTATGAAGAACATTCTAAAGAAGGCTAACATGAAAAGGAAGAAGGACTAAGAAGTGATGTGGGTGCTGTAGTTTATTAATGCCATTTTGGATGCTTACCAGAACAATGCTCCGTCATGCACATTGACATTTTGTAAAGCCTATTGCTACTTTTATGTTGTGTTGATGAACACGTGATAGCTTATATGCTTCACATTTGGTTTATGGTCAGAACGTGAACCAGAGGTGATATGGCATCTTTTGAGATGATATGTAATTTCATTGCTACTTTTGAAATACAATATCATTTTCACTAAGTTATCATGTTTTAAATTGTGCTTCTATGTGTTCATCATTGCCTTTTAAATTTGGCCGAGATTTGGCCACTACAGATGGGGGTGCAGCAGAATTAACGTGATTAGTAGCATGCTCATGTGTGTGTTCTGACTTACTAATTTATGTGGTGGGGGAGTTGTTGAGATGCTGTTTTCAAGAGATGTTTGTTGAGATGGTGTGGATAATACATTCCGAAGAGTGCATATGTTTGCTAATAGCTGTAAAAAGGTGGAAAGGACCTAAATTTGTTTGGCTGACTTGAGGACAGATGCAAAAGTCTCGATGGTTGCTGATGGACTAGTGCAGGCTTTGAATTGGTATGGGTGTGAAGATGAGATGATGCTATTTGAGGAAGTTGCTACTGCTACAGGAGGCTGCCTCACACTGTGGTAGAGTAGGAAATGGTATTGATGTGTACAAGAAGATAACCCATTCTCTATATTTTCTTCACTAAATTCCTCATTTCAATCTGTTCTTTATCAACTCCCATCTCTTAGCAGCCTTCTCTGCTTTAATGAAGCTTCTCATTGCATTCTCTATATCTCTATATACTCTGTGCCTTACATATTCTTCCCAATTTTGTGAGGATAACTTAGCAGTTTGCCGAGTTCAAACAGTTCATGTAATGCATCTTTGAATGCCAAATATAAAACAAGAACTCAATTGGCAAATTTTCAGATGTTGCATTCACTATTCACAATAACTACACATTACATGCTTGCTAAAATAGATTAAACAACTCATTTTGGATGCATTCAACACACCATACAAGCAGGTTTGATATGTCATTGCATTTTTCAACCTAATACAGAAACAATCAGAAAATAATATGCTGTCAAACAAAGCGACTCAAATACAATAGGAGGAAGCAAACTTGATAAAAAATCATATTACATGAGTAAGTTTTGACGCAGAGTGGCGAGCCAAAAACATCAGCATCTATAAGCTATCCTAAAATAGAGATGGCATGACAAATGTTGAAAGGTTTGTAAACAGAAGTCACCAACATTTGCCCGATTTTTAAGCATTCGGGTCAAACTTCTGCAATCCCAGTTCTGATGCAACAAGTCGAAGTAATACTTGTACAAGCTCTCTGACTCTCGGTTCCCTTGACACAACAAGCTCACTTTATGATTGCAATCACATCTATTCAGATCACTTTATTGAAGTTGAATCAAGAGATCGATGAGCAACAATAAAACAAAATCTAATCTGAAGCAGAATCAGAAACAAAAATTAGATCAAATGTGATTTGAAATTAGGTGTAACTTTTTAAGATCTCAATGGAAGTTCTGCTATTGTGGATTTCAAAAAACCATATCAAATTATATGACAATTAACAAGCCACGGAAGATATTTTAGTAATAACAGACTTCATTATAAACTCCAAAACAAAATATATATAGGTTACATTAGATGTGTTCCAACCATTTCTTCCATCGAAGTACACATTACTACCCATATCCATAACTACGATCTACTTAACCTGCGAAACTTACACAGATCTGACCAACAACCAAACCATAGCCCAAAATCTATGCCTTTTCGGATTACATCCTTCATCAAAAGCAAAAATCATAATTCCAAGTACGAACTACACTATGCCGCAACACAAAGTGACATGATACTAAGCACTTTGCTCGCAATTCAAATACCTAAATACTTAACTACAATAATTGTAAGGAGGATAGCCGACACATATTTCAAGACATTTGTACCATCTTGTGATGCATTTGCTCGATTTTCCACAGCTCTGTTTACCATTGAAGACATCACATCACCACTCTCCTTGACCTCAGTTGGGTAACAAGCTCGGCATTTTCCAGAGTGCTCCGATGCCATTGCGGATTGCACATTCTCACCGGTTCCCTCAACTTCTCCTGGAATTGAAGATCTCCCTAATCCAGAGTAATCCCTTACAAACTCTTCTGCAGGTGGCACAATTGGAAGTCCTCTAGGTATCCAATTTGCACTGACATTGTAAATCCATTGAAAAAACCCACACTTCTTACAACTGCAATACAATCGCCCAAAATTTGGCTTCTCAATGGTCTCTACAACTCGAATGAGTTGTTTGTCCCCGCAGCGGCATATTGGAGAAGGCGCGAATCTCATATCCATCCGTCTTGTGCACTCCATTGAACTTCACAGGTTTCAATTGCGAGACATGCCCAATTTCTGTCGATGAGTGGACCTGCAAAGTCGATGTAGGGTAGGGTTTCACATAGTGGAGAAGAAAGAAGTTTGGGTAAACGATGTCGTCCAAACACTTGTAGGGAATTAGTGGGGCCCACCCTGGAAAATGACATTAATTTGATTTGGGATTTAATCCCTGCCACATTTATGTATTGTACTCCCTAATCATGTGCATACCTGCCCAGGAATGGTTTAGACAAGGTATGGGATGGTCTTGGGAAATTGGGGAGTTGGTTTCCTGACCGGTAATAAAAAGAAAGTTGTGGGATTGACTTGGCATTTATTCCATTAACAATGCATTCAATATATTATACATTGGGGTACAACATCATATTGCCAGCTTCTATGATAATATTTTCTACTAAGACATTACAATATCATATAAATTACTGGGTCTTACCATTTTTATCATCTTTGTCCTTCGACTGACTAGTATCTTCTTTGCCTTATTTTTTCCTTCGACGAACGTTTATTACTATCTTTGCCCTTGGACCGAATAGTGCCTTGATTGCCATCCTTTACCGTGTATTCATCAAACATGACCGATCTTACAATGCATGTTCCCTGTAATAGTCTGGAAAATTCGACAGGTAATTAAGTAGTTCGTGCTTCATGAAATATTGAATATTAATAATAATTTATTAATTTGAATGTATGTGACTATATACATATATGTAAACTGTGTGAATGGATTTGTCTCTTAATTTACAAGGAAATTGAAATTAAGGACATTAATAGGCAAAGTAAGTTTCATGGTGTTATTACATTTTCACATTTTTGGGATGTATGTATTGTTTTTAGGCACTTTGATGAAGCTAAGAATGAAGCAATTAATATTAATGAAATAAAGATGTGATTGACGACCATAATTGGAATTTGGATGTCCTTTATACACAAATTCCTACTGACATTCGTCTGGAGACGATTACTCAACGGCCTCATCCGCGTCTACACTCATATCTTACGGATGGTTGGCGTTGGAATAGTAGTCTGGATGGGCACTACACGGCCAGGTTATCAATTTTTGTTGGGGCAAAGGTGGGGTCCTACAGGTAAGAAAGTGGTTATGGCGATCAGATTTCCCAGAAAAAATTTTGTATTTTTTATGGCTTCTTGCGCGCAATGCTCTTCCATGCAACCAGCTACGTTTTCATCGACATTTGGCAACTAATCCCCTTTGCGCTATATGTGGTGACGAGAGTGAAGACTGGACCTATTGCTTGTTTTTATTGCACAAGGACGAGGCATTTCGGGAAGGGTTTAAACATACGATTCCGAATGATTTGGTCACTATGGAAGTGGTGATATACGCCATTGGTTTCTCGGTGTTAGGTGGTGCGGTGAGTAATGGTAGCTGGGTGGATGGGAGTGGGCAGCTACACATTAAATACCACCCATGCCTTCATCCCTCTTTTCATCCTATAAATATAAATACAGGCTCAAGCAGATCAGCCAGACACACCAACACAAACGAAGAAGCAGTAGCAAAGCAGCAGCTTTAAGCTTTCTCTGCTTCTTCAATTTAGTGGGCAGATTTAGCTCAGAGAGTGAGTGTGTTTTGGTAAGCTTTTCTTTTGTGAGGAGTCTACATTTGTTGAGTGGGTTTTATGGGTCCGGAAATTATTGTCCAAACCCTTTTGTAATATTTCCCCTCATTGTAAAATTTGTTTCTCCTTTTGCCTGTGGATGTAGGTCGATTTGACCGAACCACGTAAATTCCCTGCGTCTGTTTATTTTGCTGCATTTGGCTAATTTGGGTACACTTCCGCAACAAACTGGTATCAGAGCCCTGATTGCGTAGTATGCTCTGTGGTCGCAGTTAATCTGATCTTCCACATCAGAAACGCATCTCGGTTAAGCTACCCTTTTGTGAGATTTGTTTGTGCCTCTTGTTAGCAAAATGTCGGCCACAAAAATTAAGGTTGACAAGTTCACGGGGAGGAATAGTTTTAGCCTTTGGCAAATCAAAATGCGGGCTTTGTTAAAACAACAAGGTCTGTGGGCTCCATTGAAGGAAAAGGTAGATCCAGATAATGTTGAGATGGTGAGCCTGGAGGAGAAGGCTCATTCAACCATCTTACTGTGCTTGGCAGATGATGTCATTACCGAAGTTGCAACGGAGACAAAGGCGTCTGGTTTATGGTTAAAACTCGAAAGTCTTTACATGACTAAGTCTTTAACCAACAAGTTGCTATTAAAGCAACGTTTGTTCAGCCTACGGATGCAGGAAGGTACATCTCTTCGAGACCATCTCGATAGATTAAATACTATCTTGCTGGAGTTGCGTAATATTGACGTGGTTATCGAAGATGAAGATGCTGCATTGATATTATTAGTATTTTTACCACTATCATTTGAAAATTTTGTACAATCATTTATAGTTGGTAAAGTTACTGTCAGTTTAGAAGATGTACGTGCTGCTCTACATAGTAGGGAATTACGCCGTAAGGCATCTTCGAGTAATGTAGATGATCAGGCTGCTGGGCTTGTTGTTAGCAGTGGTAAGGGACATGGAAAATCTGTAAAACAAAAGAAGAAAAAGTCTTTTGTTAAAAGTCCCAAGCCAAGTGTCCCAAGATGATGAAGAAGCAACAACAGGGAGCGCAACAAGAGTCTGTCTCTGTTGCGGTCAACGGCGATACAGATCCACAGGATCATTTGGCTTTGGTCACAAGCGTGCAACCATCGCAAGATGATGTATGGGTTCTTGATTCTGGAGCATCATATCACATGTGGTCCTAACAAAGAGTGGTTTTCGAGTTACGAATCAGTCGATGGAGGAAATGTTTTTATGGCAAATGATTCTGTATGTAAGACAGCTGGGATTGGTTCTATCAAGCTTAGAACACATGCCGGTGAAATTGCAATTTTGCACGATGTCAGACATGTTCCAAAGCTGAAGAAGAATCTGATATCCTTAAGAGTCCTTAACAATAAGGGTTTCAGATACGAAGGGGAGCATGGAGAACTCTACATCATGAAGGGATCGTCCGTGGTTTTGAAAGGAGTCTTGCATGAATCTCTGTATGTTGTGCAGGGATCTACTGTAGTAGATTATGTAGCTGTTATTGCTGATACTTCTGATATGTCCAAGCTATGGCATATTAGTCTTGGGCATATGAGTCAGAGAGTAATGCAGATCCTGTCAAGTCGTGGTCTTCTTGAAGGTCACAAGTTAGTTGAGTTCGGGTTCTGTGAGCACTGCACATTTGGTAAATTACATCGTACCAAATTTGGAAAGGCAACTCACAGAACGAAGTCGATATTGGATTACATTCATTCTGACTGTTGGGGTCCTTCACGAGTTGAGTCGCTTGGAGGCAGCAGATACTTTTTGTCCATTATCGATGATTATTCAAGGATGACTTGGGTAATCATGATGAAGGAAAAGGGCGAAGCTTTCTTGAAATTCAAGCAGTGGAAGGCGTTGGTAGAGAACCAGACCAACAAGAAGATTAAAAGGCTTCGAACTGATAATGGTTTGGAATTCTGTTCGAGGGAATTCAATGAGTTCTGCAAGAACAATGGAATTGCACGGCATCACACAGTCAGAAACACTCCACAGCAAAATGGAGTGGCAGAGCGTATGAATCAGACGCTTTTGGAGAGGGCACGCTGCATGCTCTCAAATTCTGGATTGCCAAGGAGCTTCTGGGCAGAAGCAGTTAACACTGCTTGCTTTCTGATCAATCGGGGACCTCATACTGGAATTGATTGTCGGATTCCTTATGAAGTTTGGTCGGGTAATTCCTATGATTACTCAAATTTGAAGTCTTTTGGGTGTGCGGCTTATTATCACGTAAGCGAGGGAAAACTGGAGCCCAGAGCAAAGAAGGGCGTTTTCGTAGGGTATGGAGATGGAATCAAAGGATTCAGTTTGGTCACCTTCTGAGAAAAGAGTTATCTTGAGCAGAAGTGTGGTGTTTGACGAGAATCCTATCCTCAATCTACCTACGAAGGTGGTGAATGTCTCAGAAAATTCGGGTGCTGACAGTAAGGTGGAGCTTCATCTTTCACCTGATGATTCAGATAAACAACGAGAGGTTGAGCAAGAGCAGGAAGTGCATTTGGATTCCAATCAATCAACCGAAGATGAGCCACCTTAAACCAACATACCATCAAGTTCAGCTGATGTGCAGAAGCAAGGAATTGCTTATGATCGTGCTAGAAGGGTGGGTGTCCAACCTCCTAGCAGATATCAAAATTTTGTCTGCTATGCTCTACAAACAGATGAAGATTTAAATTATTTTGAGCCCTCTACTTACAAAGAAGTCGTATCATATGGCAAGTCTGTACAGTGGCTTGCTGCAATGGGAGATGAAATGGAGTCGTTACATAAGAACAACACTTGGGAGCTAGTCAAACAACCACCTGAAACGAAGATCGTTACTTGCAAATGGATCTTCAAAAGAAAGGAAGGTGTTTCACCAGTTGAGGGCATACGATACAAAGCCCGACTAGTTGCTAGAGGATTTACTCAGAGGGAAGGAGTTGATTACAACGAGATTTTCTCACCTGTGGTCAGACACACTTCCATTCGTGTCCTGTTGGCTATGGTAGCGCATCAGGATCTGGAGCTCGAACAACTAGATGTGAAGACAACATTTCTTCATGGGGAATTGGAGGAGGAGATCTATATGTCTCAGCCTGAAGGTTTTCTTGTACCAGGAAAAGAAAACCATGTTTGCAAATTGAAGAGACCATTATATGGTCTGAAGCAATCTCCGAGACAGTGGTATAAAAGATTTGATAGCTATATGGTTGAGCTTGGCTACAATAGAAGTCCATATGATTGTTGTGTTTACCACAACAAATTAGAAGATGGTTCGATCATCTATTTACTTCTGTATGTAGATGACATGCTCATTGCTGCACGGAACAAGGCCGATATTCAGAAATTGAAGGGTCTACTGAGTGCAGAGTTCGACATGAAGGATTTGGGTGCAGCGCAAAAAATTCTGGGGATGGAGATCTATCGAGATAGATATCAGAAGAAGCTTTTCTTGTCACAGAAAAGCTACATCCAGAAGGTTTTGTCAAAGTTTGGAATGTCTTTGGCGAAACCTTTGAATACTCCATGTGCTACTAATACACAACTCTCAGCTACCTTTGCACCTAAATATGAAGCTGAGAAGGAGTATATGGCAAAGGTTCCATATCCTAGTGCAGTGGGCAGTTTGATGTATGCCATGGTGTGCACTAGACCTGATTTGGCACAGGCAGTCAGCGTGGTTAGTCGATTCATGGCGATCCCGGGAAAAGAGCACTGGCTTGCGGTGAAGCGAATCTTTCGCTATTTGAGAGGTACATCTGATGTTGGTCTCATTTATGGAGGCGACTTGCATTGTTCAGTGGTTGGGTATTCTGATTCTGATTATGCTGGAGATGTGGATAGCAGGAGATCAATGACCGGTTATGTTTTCACTGTTGGAGGTTCTGTCGTTAGTTGGAAAGCAACTTTGCAGACTACAGTGACACTGTCTACTACGGAGGCAGAATACATGGCGTTGACAGAGGCCGCCAAAGAGGGAATTTGGTTAAAAGGACTGGTTAGCGATCTTGGTCTACATCAAAATCAAGTAGTTGTGTTTTGTGATAATCTGAGTGCAATATGTTTGGCTAAGGATCATGTTCATCATGAGAGAACCAAATACATTGTTGTGAGATATCATTTTCTGAGATCAGAATCAATGATCAAAGTGGAGAAGATTGCTACGGCAGATAATCCTGCAGATATGTTCACTAAACCTGTACCTCATAGCAAGTTTCGACATTGCTTGAACTTGCTAAATGTATTGAGTTGTTGACTGCCTCTTCGAGGCATTTTGTGTTTCCCATGGTGGGAAATTTGGAGGCAAAAGAAGAGTTGGAGTACCGTTTGGCACATTTGTGTGCATGGTTTGGGTACATTTGTTTTCAGGGAAGTTTGAGTTCAAGGTGGAGCCTGGCCATCATTCACTATGCTAGGTCGCACCAAGGTGGAGATTTGTTAGGTGGTGCGATGAGTAAATGATGGTAGCTGGGTGGATGGGAGTGGGCAGCTACACATTAAATACCATCCATGCCTTCATCCCTCTTTTCATCCTATAAATACAGGCTCAAGCAGATCAGCCAGACACACCAACACAAACGAAGAAGCAGTAGCAAAGCAGCAGCTTTAGCTTTCTCTGCTTCTTCAATTTAGTGGGCAGATTTAGCCCAGAGAGTGAGTGTGTTTTGGTAGGCTTTTCTTTTGTGAGGAGTCTACATTTGTTGAGTGGGTTTTGTGGGTCCGGAAATTATTGTCCAAACCCTTTTGTAATATTTCCCCTCATCGTAAAATTTGTTTCTCCTTTTGCTTGTGGATGTAGGTCGATTTGACCGAACCACGTAAATTCCCTGTGTCTGTTTATTTTGCTGCAATTGCCTAATTTGGGTACACTTCCGCAACACTCGGCGTGTTCCATGTGTTCAGGATAACATTTATTGTTGTGGCGTATGGTGGGCTTGGCGGGAGCGTAACCTTAGGGTTTTTCAAGGACGTGCTTCTCCGCTTCATGTGCTTCTTAGACAGGTTGATCATTTACAGGTTGCTATGGCTCGGTGTAAATCTTCTAGAACTGGTGGATTTCAGCCTTAACAGATGGTCACATGGAATATGGGAGAATGGAATGGTCTTTTCATACATTCTGATGGCTCACGTCTGGAGGGGCGGGCGAGGTCTGGATTTGGAGTAGTGATTCGGGAGTCGTCCGGGCAATGGGTGAGAGGTGCGGCTGGATTTCTTGGTGATGTTTCGGTGCTTGAGGCCGAAGTTGCAGGAATTTTGAATGGTCTGAAGTTAGCTTATGAACTTGGCATTACATCCATCCTTTGTGTTTGTGATTTATTAGAGGCATTGCGGTTGCTGAGATCCCCTTATGATGACCGTCACTGTCTGTCTGTCTCACGGCTTATTTACGGCAAATTGAGGAGAGGTGTTCACAATTTCAAGAATGCCGCTTCATACACATTCTTCGAGAAGGCAATCAGGTCGGAACTGTTTGGCCAAGATAGGTGCTGGAAGCGAGTTGTTTTACCTGTGAAATCCTGTGAAATCTCTGTTATCAGTGGATTCAGTGGGCACTTGGTTTCCCCGATGCAAGTTTCATGTCATGTCTTTTCATTTATTTTTGTATTGTTTTTTTTCTAGTTTTGCTTTCTAATTTCGCCTTTTCCTAGCCTTCATTTGGATGTAATGCAAAAACAAAAAAAAAAAATATTAATAAAATATTAATTCTTGAATTTTGCTGACTCATAATACGCGTACTTACTTCATATTGTGCAATTGTGTTGCCGCGACCTCATCTCCACACACTCATACAACACCATTCGTTTTACGTAGTATTATCTTTAATATGTATACTATATAACTTTGAATTAAAATATAATTACTCCCTTTTCCCATTATGTATATCTCAAATCTTTTGAACACACAGTCCAATGCATTTATTTAACAGTAATATCTTAAAATATATAGAAGAAAAAAAATATAAAATATATATTAAAAACTATACGGAAAGACGAATTCAACAGGATACCAATTTACTATATTTTTCTTATATAACAGCAGCAAAAAGTGCCAAACATGCACTATAAACAGTGTAAAAAAATCCAAATGAGACTTTGTTTACAAAACAGAGAGAGTAACACTATTTTATAAGGATACAAACCATTAAATATTTGTATAAAATATTTGAAAATATTAACAATTTAATTTATATTTTGTTTTCCAACTCAATCGTATACTTCTTTTTCTCCAATGCAGTCCCATTATATTACTTTGTTAATCCTCGCCAAGTTGGTCCAAATCCGCCATAATATCATAATTAGGTTACCCAGCACAATTATAGTTTTGTGAGATCCACACAACATCCATATATATATGGGCAACCAATTTCAAAACCCGACCTGGGTACCAATTTCCCAATTGAGTTACTATGCTGACATTTATTTGTCCTCATATGCAGATGTGTTCTGAAGTAAGCAATATAGTGTTATGGGTAGTGGGCTGATACTTCTTGCCAAATAAAGTCAATTAATGAGATATGGAAGGTGGCGATTTGATATCCTAAATTGGTGGGAGTAACGTCAATTTGGGGTAGGGTTTCCATTCCATATCATCCTTCTTTTTTGGTAGTGCAGAAGTAAATAGAAAACAGCATCTCGGCGGATTTCAATTCCACATCAAGCGAAATCCAAAAAACAGGCGCGTTTCTCCTCCATGCAAAATACAGCACCCTGCCCCTGGAAATCCATTGAATATGCAGACGTGTTATGAATCCAAGAATAGTAGCCAGTAGCAACGGGGATAAATATGGGGGAGAAGTAATTTAAATCCTGGACAGCACCAATAACTTAGGGACAGAACATAAAACAGTAGTATATGAAACAGCAGTATGGACAGAACATAATGCATGGACAACATCAATTACATATGAACAGAACATAAATCAGGGATATGGACAGCACCATTTAAATAGGGACAGAACATAAATCAGGGGTATGGACAGCACCAATTAAATAGGGACAGAACATAAAACAGTAGTATATAAAACACGCATATCTCAAGTTGGTTATTATTCAGTACCTTGTTTGTGTCCATGGACATTACACGTGGCCACGAAATCCGGTTATTAAATTAGCCAAAAATAAAACATCAATTGCAGCCATGTTAATAAAGAAACTAAATAATTGATTACACTACCATATGTAGGACTTAAAAAAAAACAGCACTAACATAACATTGAGAAAACACGTCAGTATATGCAGAGTCTGCATACAAACACGTTCCCCAATTTCCACCAAATTTAACATCGATTTAGAGCCTATTTATTTCAATGTCTTCGAAAGCCTTAAAACCGTGTTAAATTTGACGGAAATTTGTACTTGGATCGGGTTAGTTGAGGTTATTTAGGCACGGGTCAGGCTTTGAAATAGGCTTTGACGGAAATAGGTTATTTGGTTGAAGATCTACCGTGTGAGTTTTGTATGCCTCTCACAAATACTCCCTCCGTCCTATATTTATCTTCTTCGACACTGTAGATACGGAGTTTAAGAAAGTTGTATTTTATTATTTTCATGTGTACTTTTTGAGGGGTAAATTTGTCTCTTTTTGTCTTGTAGTGCAATTGTTAGTAAAATTAAGGATTGGTTTTTCTGTAAATATATGGACATGTAGGGACATTTTAGTAAAAAAAAATTCCCTTTTTGGGGTAGGAAGATAAATGTGGGACGTCCAAAAACGGAAAGTAAGAAGATAAATATGGGACGGAGGGAGTATTTAATTTTGCCAAGTGGTCTAATTATGAAATTTGCGACGGATTTGGACCAATTTGGTAAGGATTAACAAAATAATTAAGGAGAGTGAACGGGAAAAAAATAAATTAGGATGAAATTGAAAAAATAAAACATATTTTTTTTAGGTGAATACCAGGGTATCCCCGGTCCTCATTGGACCCAGGACTAATCCCTCGGGAATCGGATGGGCATTTAGGTGTTGCTTCTCCTAAAGCATAATCTTGCATGCACAAATGCTCGAATCCGAGATATTTGCTTAAAAAAAGAAAAAATAAATAAAACATAATTAAATTAATGGTTATATTTCCTAAAATATTTAGTCATTGCATGAATATAATGAAACTAGTTGTGTAGAATTTGTGACATTACATATTTAGAAATATCATATTTCGGAATAAGTTTAGGGATTTTTTTTTTTTCATTTGGATATATGTATGTGGGCCTAGCTATATAATTTATTTAAAAAATAATTAATTTCCACCTCCACTTAGCTTGTTATCAAAAAGTAAAAACTTACAAAGAGGATATTAAACTTTGAGGAGCGAATGAAGTATAAATGTATAATACCAAAAAGGATTTTTCCAATTTGGGCTATTGATATTTGACCAAAAAATAATAATAATTTATAATATCAATGTGAGGAGGAGGAATTGAAGCAAGCAAATACAATATGAGAGCTGTATGGATTCAATTTGGTATAAAGTTAAAGGGAAACTGAAGGGCAATATAATGGCCAAATCAAGTCCGAATTGACCCAAATGAAATTATTGCTGCGCTGTCATTAAAATTCACAATTTATTTAGTTTCCTTTGGAATTTACAGGAATAACATTTGTATGTACTACCTCCGTTCCTTAATAAATACACGTTTGAGATTTTGACTCTGTTCCTTCAATAACTTTGATTCGATTTTTTAATACAATTATATATGATAAAATATAGTCAAGTGAGATCTTGTTGGATTCGTCTAATCGCATAAATTTATAATATCAAATTTTCATAATTTTTACTTGTATGCAATTTGAGTACATTAAGGATAAAAAATATATATTGGATTGCGTGAAATGTGGGTTCGTAGCATTTAAAAAGGAACGAATATAGTATATGAATATGATCGGTAGAAAGTCAAATTGGTTGTATTTGAATTCTTGTTCTATTAGAACTTACCATTCAATGCCAACACAAAATCTCATACAATGATAATAAATCATACAATGAAATAACCCTTTATATATACATTACCTTACATTCAAGTACACTGCTATAATCAATATATGTATACCACATCCTACTAATATAACACATCTACGAAGAGACCTTTTTTACAAAACAACTAACTAAATTATAGTACAAATTTGTGAACGATATAACAATATACAAGTAACTGGACAACCCAAAACATAGACACATAGTATAAATTAATGAACCCTAGCTAGCGAGGCGTAACCATACACATTATAATATATAATCCCCCAACTAATAATATAACAATAAGATTTAGAAGTAAGATGTTTTAACCGTAGATGTTGCGTTTGTCCGACTTGCGAGTATCTTTTTTGTCATTGCTTTTGGTGGTTTGGTCTTTTGATGTACTGGCTTGCCCCTGCCCTGATGACTTGGTCGTCTGTGTAGAGTTGGAATTGTTCTCCATTAGGATATTATTATTATTATTATTATTATGCAGGAATTGCAAATTAAACCCTAGTTTTTATGATGAAAAGTTTGAATTGGAAAATTGGATGTGGTGTGTAAGAATGGAGATAGATGCCCATATTTATAGGGGGCAGGTCCTGCAGCCTGCTGGCGGTGGTGTTGTAGTCTGTAGCTCTCAGCTCACAACTACACAAGATCACAATATCTGATGTTTCTTCTGTCTGTATATTCATCAAATATGATTTCATGTTACAGCCTGCGCGTTACGCATAATAATAAACTAATACTAATAGTCTTGAAAATTCGACAATTAATAAAATATTCATCCCTGATGAAATTTTGAATATCAGTATTTTTTGATTTAATAATAATAATAATAAAATTCACTACTATTATAAGTTTCGTTTTAATTGACAGTCAAAACATAAGTATGAATTGAATATAATCGACCTAGAATTGGGAACTCCTATTGTTTTGCCATACCCAATACCTGCTACCAGCTGCCCTCCAGCCTTAATTATTTATATTCTTTGCAATTTCCCATGTTCGAATTATACTACATCATACTCATACATACGTGTTTTCCCTTACAAATTCAAAGGAAACAAATTGTGAACTTCAATGGCAGCAGTAACTTCATTACCTCATTTCGGACTTAATTGCATTTCAATTTCCCTGTAAGTTTAAAGACCAAATTCAAATTAGTACTCCGTATTCGACGTCACTTTAATCGCATTTCGTAGTATTAAATTATTATTATTGAATCAAACATCAATATAATTATTCAATAAAAACGTCCATACACGCACTGTAACAAAGATCGCATTTGATGAATACACAGACACAAACACACAGATATATATATACAAATACAATGTGATCTTGTGTAGTTGTGTAGGTGTGTTGTTGTGAGCTGAGAGCTCCACACTCTCCCACACCACCGCCACCAAGCTACACGCCACCTCGTAATATATATATATATATATATATATATATATATATAGATATGGGATTCAATCTCCATTCTCAAACATAATCATACATTCCCACTTCTGATCCAATTCAATCTTTTACCATAAACATTAGCTAGGGTTGTGTTTGCGAATTCCTATATACTATAACATCTATCTCAATGGAGAACAATTCCAACTCCACGCAGAAGACGAATATATATGGGAACTCGGGGCAGGGGCAAGCCAGTACATCACAAACCCAAGCCACCAAAAGCAATGACAAGAAAGATACTTCTAAGTCAGACAAGCGTAATATCTATGGCTGAAAGATTTTACTTCAAAATCTTGTTATATTTGCTGGAGGTTTGGGGGATTATATATTGTGTATGGCTACAAAGGTAGTTTTCTTTGTATGTGTTTTTATATGTGTATTGGTCGATCCTCTTAGTTTATGGTTACGTCAATTGGTTGTACAAAACATTTTAGTAGCTAGAAAATATTGTGTCACAAGTCGATATTTTATTTCAATAATGTAATACTTCTATATATTGCTTATGGAATTGTACTTTAATGTAATGTATAAAAGTTGGTTATTTCATCGTATGATTTACCATACTAATAATTTGTATTTGCACCGAATAGTGTTCGTTAAACGGTCCCTAGAAGCATTCTTTCCCTACACAAAATTAAAACCCCGATTGCTATCCTTTTATTCCCATATCTCCAATGCATTTGAGCTCGATCGAGCAATTGACAAGGCGCGCATGGAGATGCTAGGAGGGACAAGACTCTAGGCAATAGAGTTGTTTTTTTGGTAAATGTGTGTGGGAACTGAAATCACACAAATTACAAATGGGATAAAAGGGAGGAATAGGAGCCGGGTGGGAATCGAACACCCGAATCATAGGATTGGAAGTCAGGAAACATGACCGTTAAGCCAAGCCCCCATTGCTAGTTATTGTCCGTTAATTATACACATCCACACATGTTAATCTTAAAAGTATGACAAATATATATATATATATATATATATTGTTGCGTTGTATTGGGTTTTAATGTGGTATTTGGATCAATTAGAGAATTACCAGGGGATGGGGACTTATCCTCCCCGACTCCCAACCAAATATAGATTGGGGGTTCGATTCCCCCACTCGGTTCCTATCCTTCTCCTTTTATCCATTTGTAATTTTTGTACCATTTCCTTGTAAAGGCTGTTCAAATATATATATATATATATATATAATTATCAGAATACGATAACAATGCTTGGGGTTTTTTTCGATTAAGAAAAAAGAAAAAAGAACTTGGTGTTGTTTCATGCAAGGACTAATTCTATCAATATAATGTGTCCCTGCTGCAATGCTTGGGTTTTTTGCCATGTTAATTTGCTTGCGGTGAATGATTGGATCGTCAACCTCTTTAATTTACATTTATATACATATATTTATTTATAATAGAAATAAATAAATATACTAAAACCCTAATTCTAAATAATTAACTTAACCCAACCAAAAGTCACACATGTACTGAGTTGGCTTTCTCACCCTGTCATTTTCCTTTGCCAGCAACCCCTACCATTCAAAGCATTGAAGATAAATATGGTTGGGAGTGTCACTTGTAAACTAGGTCAAACCTCTCCTATATAGTGGGGTTATGGAGACCCAAGAATGTGAGTGAATCTTCAAAATTTTCTTTTTCTCATTAAAAGTTAATTTAGTTATTGTTGATTTTTCTACTAACAAAACAACTAATCTATTACATGGATCAATTTTGAATATGTATCATTGTGCAACTATTCCAGTCAACGTTAGGGAGAATTTGTTAGTTTCTATAATGTTACCATTAGACATCCTTTTCATAAAGCGATTAGGGTAAGTGATTGTTTTACTAGTCACTTAAGTGTGATATAATTTTCTAATTCGATCCATTATGCCCGAACTTATCATGACAATAAATTTCATTTTGGTTTGCATCCTACTTTTATTGACCCAAAATGATATTTCGTGTGAGGTACTTATTTTCAATTACTAGTCTAGGCTCCAAGAAGTTTTTTTTTCGCTGAAAATCCAACAAAGGCTAGGAAAGGACTCCAAGCAGTTGGGAATATAATTGAGTATTTTCTTTTTGAATATAGTAAACATAAAAAATAAAATCATATTAAGAACTTATAATAAAATATTTGGACTTGGCTCATTTTGGTCAAGTCCATTAACTCACAATTTGAAAGTTGGAGTTTCGATTCTCCATCCCTATCCTTTCTTTCTTTGCAATTTGTATTGTATGGTGTTCAACAAAATATATATATTCACCTCAATTACCAAGGTATGTAGTTATGTGGTTCTACCGATTAAAATAAAATATTGGGTTTGAGTGCTTGTGACTGAAAAGAACTTTCTTTCAGAGAGGTTTAACGGTGATGATAAGTAGTTACTCTTAGTTTTCTTTTTGTTTTTTTTTTAAAAAAAAAAGAGAAAGAAAAAAAAACCACTAACCAGCTCTTACAAGACCATACTCTAACGAATGAGACACAAGGGATGGATATTTGACTTGCTGTTAGTTAACCTTTAAAACGAATGATTCAAAGTAATGGTTTAGAAATAAAAGAATTTCTAATTAAATCATTGAGTTCAAAGATAAGGATCATTATCAATTGGGACTATGGATTAGCTAGATTCCCCATCTAGCATTCTACCCCACCTATTTGTTTTTTTTTTGTAATTTGTGTGATATGGGCTCCCAGTATTATTTTCTTAACTTGTATAAGCTGTTCAACGAAAAAATTAATCATCAATTAATCTTGAGACAAGTACTCCCCATATACACTTGTTAGGGCATCTCCTGCAACCCACCCGAATAACACTAATTTTGTAGGGTGTGATACGAAGTGTGGCTCCAATCTATCTGGTATTTTTCTAGAAAACACCCCGAATTTTTTTTTAAAATTTTATTATTACGTTTTAAATTTTAAAATTTGTGTTATCCCACTTTAGTGTAAAAATATTATCAAATGAATAATCATGCATTAATTGTAAATTCAATTTTTTTATATATAAATATTTAAAAATCATATACTTTCTCCGTTTTTTTTAAGTGTAATACTTTTTTTTTTGTATGTTTCATAATAAATGTTACATTATCATATGAAATGTTTTTAAAGTTAAAATGTTTCCACTAAAGTACTTTTGTTATTTGCTTTAAATCTCATGTCATTTACTTATGTTACATTTATTTTATAAAATAAAATAGATGGGGAATATACCTTAATTCTAGATTTTAGTTGGGGATGGTCTTACGACTTGGCAACTGGCCGGTTGGCCTAATCTATCCTGGTTTGGATATGTATGTGTTGTCTTTTGGAGTCAGAGAAAGGCGGCACAAAGACGACATTTCTTCAAAATTTCTCCTCTTCTTTGTATGGTCAAACATGCAACTCTCATTCAACCACCAAGCAAGTAAACAACCACCAAAAAAACGGGTCTTTACTCTTAGGCTGAGATACCCAGCCAGCATCTCCCAAGTCCCAAATTGCCCACTTTGAATACTTGTATATGATGTCCTGTCCTCTTGTCTTCTCCTTCCCTTTCATTCTTCCTGCCTTCTCTCTTTTCTCTATTCACACAACTCCAACTGCTCTGCAACTCCTCCTTCCTTCATACCCCATTTCTCCTCTTCCTCCCTACGAATATTCACAAATTCAATTTCCCCTCTGGGCTCTGCTGTCCCTGTTCGCTGTAGGGTACCCTTCCGAATTGCGATCCCACCAGGCACCAACCAAATAGTACCCAAAGACTCGTAACAATTCCAAGTATTAACCACCCAGTTCACCCCCTTTCTTGTGTTTTCTCAACACCCACTTCCCCAATTCCTTGATTGCCGGCCATGTTCGATTCATCGCAACCCGCTCCCACGGACTACGATAAGAAGCCTATTGAGCTGCGGGCCACCGAGGCCTTGGGCCAGGGCTTCGATCTTGCCAGCGATTTCCGTCTAAAGTTTGTTAAGCGATGTCCCCAAGGCCGCCGCTTGGTCCGCCTCGATGACCATAGAAAGCGTAACCTCATGCTCCCTGGAGGCCTCACTATACCCGATGTGCCCGAGTGTATTCGCGTCGATAAGGGGGATCACATTCGATTCAAGTCAGATGTACTCCAATTCAATCAGGTATATCAGATATGTTATTATTTGCCCTCAATTCTGTATGCATATGATGCTTCCAACACACTTGTGCCTTTTTGGAAATATTTGCGAGCTTTAAGGATGAAATGGCTTTGATTCCTTGGGCACCCTATAAAAGATTGTGCGCGGTGTATGGTCGGATGGAACTAAGATAGGATGCCAATCAGTTCGGGTGGGTATGAAATTTCAAGCCAATTATTTGGACTTGGGTTTTATTAGAAGGCCTAGAGACTGTGGAATATAAACATGTTCTGTTGTGCATTGTGAGCCGGTCTTGATCATGTGACTCAGTTCCATTAATTTAAGCTGTATGTGTGGTATATCTATTGAGTTTCTATCTTTCCCGTTCCATAGAAAGGAGCATTCTTTTATCTTTATGTTCTATTGTATTTCCTGTTTTCTTAATGTTAGATTCACAGTTACTGCTTGTACTTGAGAAAACAACATAGTTGATTTACGCACTCTATGGTGATGCATCAAGTTACGATAATTCTCTAGATTAGTTCGTTTTAAGGAGCATGAGCAATCCAATAGGTTACTCATGTTTTGGTATGCACATGGCACATGTTTCTTTAAATCATTGAAGATTACTATGTCATGGCTGCACCATACCGTTTGAGCATAATGTGAAGAGAGGTGTGATTTGGATGTTCTTGACTTTTGTGTGCCACCAATGCTACCTGATATCATTTATGAGGCATATTCTGTTTAGTGCATTCTTCTGTGAAGTGTGAAGTGTCATCTTCGCTCTTAGATGTGAGCCTAATAGTGGAGAAGACAAAGTGAGCAGTTAAAACGTGAAAACAGGAAATTATGGGAATAAATGGACCAACTACTATTTTTAGACCTTAAATTCTGGTGCTACATCTGATAAAGAAGAATGAAAAGCTTCACTAGAAGGGGAATATATTCTTCTAATATTTGGGGGTTTGTTGCAGTATTTGTTGCTAATAAATCAATACATGGCAGATGTCAGAGCTATTGAATCAGAAATCATCAATACAAGGAAAAGTTCCTTCAGGCTATCTTAATTCTATTTTCGATCTAAGTGGAGCCTGGTTAAATGATGCTGCTGATGCAAAGTACTTGGCCTTTGATGGCTATTTTATTTCTCTATACTATGTACACCTTACTGCATCACAACTAGTACTTCATGATCATGTAAAGAATTCTGTTCCACGCCACTGGGATCCAGCATCACTGTCCAGGTATTTTATTTTAGTTTTTGCTTTTGCCGTCCAGGTTTCAGTACAGATATAATTGTCCCAATTTTATTGTTAATAAAATCAAGAGAAGGATCTGGACACATTGAAACTAAAGCCATAGAGTTGTCAATTGCTTAATTATCTAGTTTCAATACTTATGAAGATTCCACAAAACATTCATACAATTAGGTTTATTTGTAATCTTTTCCCACATCATCTTTTATTTATAGCTGACAGAAATAAAATGGATTTAGTACAATTATTAGAGCGAAATGAATCAATAAAACTTAGAAACGAAATAAACACCTATATATCTTATCAAACGTTTGGTAAACAAATTTTGTAATTATTATTAAACCTTTAAAATGGGACCTTATCAAATATTCTACATACAGCTCATTTTATGCTCCCTCTCAAGTTAAATTCCGGTAAAAGGGGTTTCTCAACTTCTATCAGAAAACATCAAGCCATATTTGCCTCCGTGGTTTTGTGCTTACCTTCTTAAATGGACTTCATTGCACGGTGGTGACAGTTAAGTCGTCTACCACCATCAAAAAAGAATCACTTAAGATGTGGTAGAGGAAAAGTCAATGACCTACCTAAGAACACATCAGGTAGTGTGTTAATGGCACAAAAGTCAAGAGCATCAAAATAGGTTATGTGAAAAAGTGGATACTTCACACACAATATAGAGAGCTGCTTCACATGAACATCAGCAGCCAAAATCCTCCAAATAAGATGTGAAAGGTCAAAGGGAAAAAAATGTGTCATGCAAGTGACCTATATGAAGTTCAAAAAGAGGCTAAATTATTAGATTAGATTGATGGAATGTTCTGAGAAACTTACACCATGTTGAGATATAAAGGATTTCCACATTGAATTGAATAATGAAAGTAAACATTAATTCTTGAGGGGGAATAATCAAAACTTCCACCAAACCAGATTCCTACCAAAACTAAGTTAGCAAACAAATGAATCTACTTATATGCTAAAGATATCTTATTATCAAATATTATAAAAAAATATCTTGCTCTAAGTATCACTTTAGCATTGCTTGCAGCCTTTGCATTGAGTAGTTAGAATTAGCATATTTCTTTCTACCATATACTTCCCATTTTATGCAATAGTAGCAATGTAATAGTAGAATAATAGCCTGCCCAAGTGTGAGAAGTTTGTATAGTGATTAGAACTTCGGAAATTGGTCTGTTTGTGGGAAAGTAATTTCATGACTTATAAACGTGGTTGCATATTCTTTTCTTTATGATATAGGTGTCAGTTAAGTTACAGATGGACGATCCATATATCCAGAATATATCAATTTTATTATTTGTATTTTTTTACTTGTATTTACGACTGAATTATTTTCTTTTGTAGCAATGGCTTCAGTGCCATCAGGCTATCAAAATTACTGTGTTGAAGCAATAAAGTGTCTAGGCAAAATTGTCTTCTACACATGTGAGATGGGGAGTTTTGAGAGTAATCAAAAGATATCTCATACTTGGTCCTGGAACTAGAAATAGATTACACTTGAGAGAAAAAAGAGGAAAATATAACATGATTCTGTTTTAAGTGAACCTACCTTCCTACACTTCTCCCTTTTGTAACAGAATTCTCCTTTTCCTTTTTCAATCTCTTGTTTTTCCCCTCCCTTGGAGCTTGGCCATTATAATGTTGCTACCAATAACAACCAATGTTATCAGTAGAATAAAATGTACCATAATTAGGAAAATAACATATTACTAATCAATGCCACACAACAGCCATTCACATTACTTTAAATTTAATACACAAAAGAATAAGCGGGAGCACCTAGTGATTTTGAACAGGACTGGTACCAGTTGCTGACTGCCCTTCTGTGTTCAAGGAGAATCCTGACAAAAAATAAAGCCACTAGCAAAAGGAAATACTTTTTGAAATCTGTAATCCACACAAAGGGCTTAATTTTAGGGTCACGAAAATGGCTTATCTTGTATTTTGTTGAATTTTATTTTGTTGGGGAGGACTTGGCCAAGTGGTCAAGTCCCCTATCTCCCAACCTTAAGGTTGGGGGTTCGATTCCCCACCCGGCCTCTTATCCGTTTGTAATTTGTGTGGCTTGTGCTTCCACAGCCCCTTTTTCTGGCCAATGGCTTCGCCAAGAAGGAAAATGAAAAGTATATAATAATGCAGGCAATTAAAAATATTGATCACGGAAAGCAAGCTTTAGAACAGTTTGAAGTTTGAAGTTTATTTGCTGTGTTTCATCATTTTTCATTGCAAATATAACTTTGAGAGGGTGGATGAAGTATTTCCCGTCATTGATATACCAAGGACTTTACTGATTGAAATTACTCATTGCAATAGGTTTAAAGCTAATCAAAACTAAGTCACAAAAATCCTTATGTTTATTTATTGACTATCTTTTGTATTGTGGTGGGGAACATATTTATAACTCTGATCTGACTATTCTTATTACGAGAACATTCGTATAAAGTTGCTATTTATTTCTTTTATATTGAACATAGTTGTCTATGCTCAACAGATTTATCCAGACTTATGGAACACATATAATTGTGGGAATGGGAGTTGGAGGCCAGGATTTGCTTTGTGTGAAACAGAGACCATCATCTCCAATTCCTCCCGCTGAACTGAAAGGGTATTTGGAAGAACTTGGAGATTGCCTATTTTCTGATACTAATAGTCCCATATTGGAGAGACTGGCAAAAGATGACAAAAAGAAGGTACTAATGATATTTATTTTAAGCTTCTATTGTGCTTGATATGGTTTCATATATTATTCAACAGTATTTAATTTTTATTTTGAAATTTAATATTGTATCCAATCATATTTGGTTTAACTTGAACTTTATTGTTTCCGTAACCCGCCTAGGAGATACCAAGATAGCAGCCAGTTGTTGTCCTTTTCGTCTATCATGCTATTACCCTAACGGTCATCTGCTGATGTAGGTTCCAGAAGTATTTAATCGTATGCAACAGGCACATACAATGCAGTTCACCAGCATTACGGAAACTTCAAGCAAGGATGTAAGTCACCTCGCCTTTTATTATATATGATTAATTTTCCCTGATGAGTAGGAAGTTTATGTAGTATGTACATATAATCTTGTAGGGACTTACGCTAATTTGGTCGAAAAGAGGCGGTGATGTGTTTGCACAGAGTCACTCTAGGTGGCTTCAGAGCATGGCAGATAACCCTGAAGCTGTACTCTTCAAATTTGTACCAATTACATCTTTGCTGAATGGGATTCCTGGAAGTGGCTATCTCAGTCATGCTATTAACTTGTACCTGAGATGTATGTTTCTTTATGACACTAAGAGTGGGAATAATATATTTTCCTATCTACTACCCGTGATTGTGTGTGGGAAAGGATGTTATACATTTTTTGAATGGTCGTTTCAAACCCCTTCAGTACTTAACAAACTTTAGCTTAAATGCTTTGCTTTTCAGATAAACCCACTTTAGAAGATTTGCCATACTTTTTGGAATTCCAAGTTCCAAGACATTGGGCTCCTTTGTTTTGTGAGCTGCCTCTTAGGCATCAGAGGAAGAAGACATCTTTCCCGTCTTTGCAGTTTAGCTTCTTGGGTCCAAAAATGTATGTTAGTTCTACCCAGGTATGCATTTTCTGTCTATATGCTAATCACTGCTATATTTTTTATTCACAAGTGCTGCGTTCATTTTGAGTTATCAACAGCATTATTTTGTTTCTAATGTGATGGCAATGTTAATGCATGCTAGATCTTTTGGTCTATTAACTAGAACATGCACTATCTTAAGTAATGAATGGATGTGATTGCAGAAAGTCATTATGGCTTGTTACCTTTATAGACGTCTGATGACACTTTGTGTATTTTCTGAATTTCTTTTCATTAGGTTCTATAGTCTGGTCCCCTCCACTTGGCTCGGGGGGATATAGCTCAGTTGGTAGAGCTCCGCTCTTGCAATTGGGTCGTTGCGATTACTGGTTGGATGTCTAATTGTCCAGGCAGTAATGATAGTATTTTGTACCTGAGTTAGGATAGAATTAGCGTCTGCATTACCTATATCTCGAATATATATTGGTTTTGTGCCAACCCACTTACCATCTGGTTGATAGACCAGAATCCTTTTCGAATTTCTCTATTTTGGGCCGGCATACGTAGTTTGTATTTCTTACTCTGACTGTACACCTTAAGTTTCTTTAAACTGTTCAAGGCTGGTAGCTTCTTCATTCCCACCAAAGTTTCCTAGTGAGATTTTCACCAAAGCTTCCTAGTGAGATTTTTCTCCTCTTCCCCTTGCAATTGTTCCTCTTCCCATGAAACATAAGAGTAGAGTTTTAAAGACGGAACTTCGCAACATCGGCTTTATTAGTTATTATTATGGTGGAAAATGAACAAAAATCCAGAATTCTGATTCAAAATTGTTTATAGAATGAAATCGAAACAACTCACTTTTTGAATCAGCCTTTTCAAGTAACTCAATAGGATTGACTTGGTATGAAGTTCCATACTACTATTGAAGCATATATACATTAGATGTTGTGATTGTTTTTACAGCTTTGTGTAAAATTGGGATAATAACTTGTTTTTAAGGAATTAATAATAAACTTATGGTTATACATCTTCCTGTCAACTTAAGCTTTTAGATAGGTGCTGTGATAGCCATTTAACTTTGTATCACTGTTGGGCATCCTATTTTGGATCCTCTTTTTCACCCATTTGAGAAAAAGTGCTGTGTGTAGAGTGCAGTACTTTGTGACAAATTTACCAGCATTTGGGGTGACATATTGGAGAAATTAAGAATGAATCTTTGTATCAACTTAAGTTAGACTGTTAGTTTATATTGGCCCTGTTTGGCAAAATAGCTAAATCCAATCAGCTAATTTGTTTCACAATAGGAGGTAAAATAGCTTATTTAAAAAGATGAAATAACTTAAAACAGTGAATCAACTCTTTTTGAAACCGCTGCAAATAGCAGCATTTTGGATTTTAGCTTATTCTGAACAAAAAGTTAGTCTCGAAATTCTCAAACAGCTAATTTTAACTAATTATACTCATAGAATCAGTTAACAGCTAACCGCTAATTCCCAAACAGGGCCATTATCATTTCTTAATTAGTTATTGCGATGCCAGTTAAATTAAATATACTTTAAAAAGTGAAATGGATTGTATAGGCAATATTTTGAATTAATGATGAGTAATGATTGGGGGGGCTGCTTTCAATGATAGTATGGCCTATGTTTACTCACTTGTATATGTGTGTTTCTTAGGGCAAAATATATGTTAAGGTTCAGGATAAACAAATATATCGTTAGTTTCTGACTTTGGAAGAAGAGATCTCTCAAACAAGTAAAAGATTTTAGCAACTATGTTCCACCGGCAAAATTCTTTGACTAGATTGATCAAAGAACTAATTTTGACTAATTTATTATCCACGTTATCAGTTAACAACTAACAGCTAATTGCCAAACAGACCTTTAAGTTTTTTAAGCCTCAACCACTATACTTATGTAAATTATTTATTTTATTTATAATAAAATTATCCCCTCGGTTTGCAAATAAATCATTTGAGAAGGAAAAGTAGTTATAAATATTTATCATTTTACAAGTTCCAAGATAGTTTTCCCACTTTAAACATCATTTATTGCTATCGCTGGCCTGTTAATAGAAGAGGTGATGTATTTAATAGGGATTTTACCAAAATTTAGAAGTTGTCTTAATCTGTGTGAAACCATATAAAATGACAATTATGTTTGAACAAAGGGAGTATATGTTTTTTTTTACCCGTGTCAATTTATTGCCATATTTCGCCATGGCGGTATGGCAGTCCACTGGCTCGGCTATTTCAACTGTCTACCTTGCAAACAGACAAGCCATAATTGTCTGAAACAGTTATTGATTGCATCCATCATCGATGGTACTGCTACAAATCTTAATCTTTAGTCTGTACAAAGATATATGGCCACAGCTTTTTGTTGTCCAGCTGTTGCATGCTTCTTTGCATGATTTTTGTGGGAGTTTTGTCAACTTTTTGGGTTATCTTATTCTCTGCGAATTTTCCTTGCCTTTTCTTGAAAGATCTAGTGCATGACTTTTTGACACTTCACTGTACATCATGAAAGAAGTTCTGCGACCTACATTGCATTACCTGTTTGTAATGCAGGATCTTTTTGTGTAGTGCATCTAAACATTTGTCAGCTACTAAACCCCTGTTGCACATTGCGTACTTTCCTTATTTCAAAACCTTGTTGCACATAACCTGAGGTTTTTCTACTTTTTACCATCAATTCCGATCACCACTCATGGTGCTGGACCTTTGATGTTCTTATTCCTTGCTCTGCTGTGGTCTGCCTAATTGTCAGTTCAGGGGAAGGTTATGAGTCAGCTGCTTATTAACTACATGTTCTTAGTGGGTGTTCTCTTGCTGTTTTGTTAGGAGCAGTTGTATTTTAGTTTCAGTTAGGTACGTGCTGACCTCCGTTTCTGTCTGGATCTTTGTGGGTTGTTTCTAGTTCTTTTGGGTATGTTATTTCTTGATTGTTATTTTGTTGCTGTCATTTTCTTGCTTTATATGTTTGATGCTCCTTGTTTCTCATTCGGGAATGACGTTATTAAAGTATCAATTAGTATTATTTTTACTTTATCTATTATGATTTACAGTATTTTATTTTACTTTTTTTTTAATGACATTTTCCTCTATTCTAGTTTGAATCCATGGACTTGAAGCATTCATAAAACCGCTTTCCAAAGAATACTTTCTCATCTTTAATTTTAGACCTTATAATATAATACTAAGATCATTTTAAGAACTTTCACCCCTCTCCATTACATTCAACATTGTAAATTTCACAATCCATGTGTTGTAGTATAACACCGAAAAAGTGATCACAAAAACCACAACTAACAATGTACATTACAAATGTAATAAAGAAAAATGCCATCACAATGACCATATTTACATAGTAGCTAATATAAGGTAATCCCTGGCGAATAAAATCAACATCTAATCCAAGAATAAAGGTAATGCCCTATTTGTGTAGGTTAAGCACACAATGAATTAGGATAGAATTAATCGGCTTAATCTCAAAAGCCACAAGCCTCAACCTTATATACTATAACTAAACTCACTAATATTCCAGCATTGTGTAGCGTAATTATGAACCTACCCAGAAGTGTTTCATATGAATATATGAGGCCTTGCTGCAACCACATCTCTGAAATCTGAGGGGAATGATATCATTCTAACTCACTCGCCATGTTATATGAACTTTTTACAAACACTCGTTATGATCCTAACTCACAATTCGTATCCCCATTAATACTCTATCCCCGTTCCCCAATAATGCCACTCCATGTTCTGACATCTGACTAATGCCACATCACAACATATCATTCAGGCTCATAATATTATGACCAAAACAAAAGATGAGTTAAAACCAAATTTAAATAGTAGAATCCTGAACTCGGCTTATTTGAAGTGAGTTCCAAAACAAAAGATGAGTTAAAACCAAATTTATTGCCTCAGGGACTGCCTTATATTGTGAATCTTCTTAATTGAGCTTTGGTATATGATATCTCTTCGTTTTTCAAAACCCAGTTAATATTTTTATTTTCTTTGTTAAAAATACAAATTTTATTTTCAACATTATGGGGCTGGAAGGGCAGTGCCTCGGCATAAATTATTATTGCCTCAGGGGCTGCCTTAATAATGAATCTTTTTAATTGATCTTTGGTGCATAGCTGATTAATATTTAATCTGGAACCATTGTAGGTTACAAGTGATCAAAAACCAGTGATTGGTCTCCGTTTGTATTTGGAAGGCAAGAAAAGCAATCGGTTGGCAATACATGTTCAGCATCTTTCAAGTCTGCCAAGTATAATGACAATTGCCTCATCCAACTCCAATATTGGCAAGGCAAGATGGCGAGGGTCCGATGACTATGAATCCTATAACCAGTTTTTAGAGGCAATTAGATGGAAGGGATATACAAACATATGCTCATCAGTTGTCAAGCACGATCCTAGCTGGCTGCACGGTGAACAGTCCAATGGCGTTTTCATTGTGATTGGTGCCCAGCTAGTTGTCAAGGGAAAATGGCCAAGGAAAGTTCTTCACCTCCGATTGCTCTATGCATATATTCCCAACTGCACCATTAGGAAGACTGAATGGGCATCTGCACCTGATGCATCTCGTAAGTCAAGTATCTTCACAAATTTGAGCACAACATTTTCATTCACCCAACGGACTGTGCCTGATGCCTCAAAAAAGCAGCAGCAGCAGCAGCAGCAACCGGCAATATTGAACTCGGGTGTGTTCCCCGATGGCCCTCCTGTTCCTGTGCCCTCTACAAAGCTGCTCAAATTCCTTGATGTCAGTGAGGTTGCACGGGGTCCGTATGACAGTCCAGGACACTGGTTAGTAACAGCAGCTAAGTTGGTCAGTGAAGGTGGGAAAATTGGTGTGCAAGTGAAGTTTGCTTTATTAGATTACTTGCAACAAGGATAGTTTCCGGCACATTTTGTTATCATTCTATGGGTTTTTATTTTTATTTTATTTTTTTTAAAAAAATAAAATACACCTGATAGGTTTGTGTTGCATTGTATTGTTATATTCTTTGTGCGAGAATATGGAAATTGGGGGAAGAGTGCGAGACCTGGGATCTGAGTGATTTCTTTGTATAGAATATGAGGCAACGTATTGTGTAGTATTGTGTGTCTCTGTTTGGCTATTCCCTTGTGTTATTGTGCGTGAACATATTATGTAGCAATTTTTTTTTGCCTCCGAATCTGACAGGGATAGAAAAATACACAAAAGCAGCTTTTTAGTGGACACTAAGGTTTACACATGCGTTATTTGCAGTAGACTTGAGGTGGCATATCCGATAATTCTTGTATCCAGTCGATTCGGATTCGAATTCAATTCATTATCGGATAGTATGAATACATATGAGATCAAATATGGGATGTGTATATCTGTAATGCCCCGATAAATATTGACCCAATTCTGACATTGGGCCCCAATATTTTAGTGTAGAAAATTGAAATCGGGATATATTTGAAAAATTCTGGTTTGGAAAATCCTAGTTATCCATAACCCCTAATTCGAGGCAATCATCATCATCATGTTGAGTCAAGGTTTTGAAAGGAGTTCACAGCCGATGATTGAACACCTTGGAAGAATATCCACAACACCAGTCTTCGTGTGTGAACGGAAGAACTTTCCTAAGAGACTGGATTTGGACTCAACGGATCTTTCCTAATCAGGGGGATATATACTAATGTTTGATTGCAGGAATCCCTCCTAAATTAGGGAAAGATCAATCAGCCAAGATTGGGGCTAATCACAACGGCTCTTTCCCCATTTAGCAACAGGCCGTTTGAAATGGCAGAGCTCACTGCATAAGAAGAGTTTTGGAGACTTGGATTCAAACACTTCTCTCTCGACTCTCATTCTGAAAACACTCTGAATCTCTCTAGAGCTCTCGGAAACAATTTGGAGAAGTAATCTCGATCTTCAGCCTTGTGCACACAGAATCCATCTACTGCTGGAAGATCGACCAAGTCTCAAGCACTCCTATCGATTGCTATTTGTTCTCTGTTCAGTTCCTGAATCTGAGATACATCTAAAGGAGAGTGCTTGAGGCGAAACAGGAGGAAACGCAACAACACATTCTTTCATACGACAGAGGAGATCTGCTTCACAGGCTACTTCAGGGGAAACTCAAAGTGGTTGCTTTGGGGAGTTGAAATAGGTGGGAAGCCTATACCAGATCCGGGAAGGAGGCTGGTCATCACAACTATCTGCCTGGAGTTTGGAGTGAAGGCATTCAAAGTTATTTCATCTATTGTGTGTGGTTGTAAACCATAGTTGATAACACATAGTGAAATAATCTCCTGGATTGGTATCCCCCAGACGTAGGCCGAAGGCCGAACTGGGTCAACAACTCTTGTGTTGTTTATTTACTTTGTGTTTGTTTTATTCCGCTGTGCATTTTATTACACTCGATACAGTAATCTGTTTGTTCATTGTTGGTGTTCAGACACTCTCAGTGAACCACTGCACAAAGTCACTCACTTGCTTAACCCAGTGGACCTAACAAGTGGTATCAGAGCCACACTCTTGCGAGAGAGATCTGTTGTAGCAAGATGAGTCAAAGGTGGAACTACACTCAGCCTCCTCTTCTCGATGGGACTAACTTTGCCTTCTGGAAGAACAAGATGCGGTCATTCCTGATGTCCATCGATGATTTGGCCTGGAATGCTGTTCTTGTCAAATATGAAGCTCCCACTGTCACTGCTGATGGTACTACCAAGCCTAAAGACTTGAATGAGTGGACAGCAAAGGAGAAGAATTTGTCTAACATGAACTCCAAAGCTCTCCATGCTCTATTCAGTGCTGTGTCAGACGATCAATACTTCCTCATTTCCAACTGCACCACAGCATTTGAGGCTTGGGAAATACTGGTAAACTCTTATGAGGGAACCACCACTGTAAGGAAATCTAAACTCATTTCTCTTGATGCTGAATTTCATAAAATTAGTATGGATGAGCATGAGTCTGTGAATAGCTTTTTTGGTAGGATTCGTACTCTAACCAACCAAGCACAACAGCTTGGTAAAACCTACTCCACTGAGGAGATAGTATCTAAGATTGTAGGTACACTTCCGGAGAGGTTCTACCCCAAGATAGCTGCCCTAGAGCTCCAAGCAAATTTTTCAACCATGAGTGTTGATGAACTTATGGGGATCCTACAGTCTTGGGAAATGACTCATTGCAAGAAGTTCAAAGGAAAATCCACAGCTTTCAAGGTGGAAACTAAACCTCTGAGCTCATCCTCTGGCAAGGAATCAAGTCCAATCCATGATGCTGAATCTGAGGATCTAGATGAAGAGGATCTGGCACTTCTAACCAAGAAATTGGCTCGTTTCCTCAGAGATAAGAAAACCAAGCAGTTTGGAAGCAAAAGAGGTGACAGCTCTTCTAGCAGAGGGTCAGAGAGAAGGAGGTCTGAGAAACCTGTCAAGAAGCACTCCAAGGAATCCTCTGAACCCAAAGGGCCTCAATGCTTCGAATGCAAAGGTTTTGGTCATGTGAGGGCTGATTGTGCTAACCTCAGAAGCAAGTCTCCTGAAGTCAAGAAGAACTACTGTGCCACGTTCAGTGATGAGGATGTTGTGGAATCCAGTGATGATGAAGGAGGAGATGGAGTTGCCTTCGTAGGGTCATGGGATTCAGAGTCCGAGTCTGAATCAGTATCTGCCTCAGGTAATTCTTCATCTCATGTCAATACTATTATTACTGATGAAGCTTCTGTCTCTCCTTTCAGGGATTATGACCTTGAAATTGAAACTCTTGGAAACATGTATGATGAGGCCAGTTTCAGACTGGAACAAACCTGTGATGAACTGGATGGGGCTCTTCTCGACCTTGTGGTAAGCAGACAGGAGATCACCTTTCTCAACAATGAACTGGATGAGCTGGTGGCCAAATATTATGTACAAGGTCACAAGGAGAAGAAGCAAGGAAATACCTTCAGGAGCTCAACACCTACAAGGATGAACACTTTACTCAATGGAGCCAACTCAAGGATGCTGAAAATAGACGAGATGAACTGGAATACCTAGTTGCTTATCTGGAACCTTCTCACAGGGACCTATCTGTTACTGTGGATGAGTTAGCAGTCCAAGCTGGTGAACTCATGACCTCTAAGAGGGAACTCACAGGGCAAGTAGAGCAGCTCAGTGCTGAGAGAGATAACTTCCAACAAGAAGTGATCGAACTATCTGAGAAGGTTCACAATCTCACTACTGTCAATGGAGCACTTGTTGATCAAGTCACTGATCTCAACTGCCAGAAGGATAATCTTCAACTCCAAGTGACTGAGCTATCCAATCAAGTTCAGGAACTTTCTGCCAAGGTCACAAAGTCAGAGGAATTGACAAGCAGATTAAACAAAGGGAAAGATGTTCTTCAGGAAATCATTGCCGCTTCTAAAGCCCATGGAGACAGAAGAGGTATCGGCTATGTGAGAGGATGCACCACCTCTACTCAAAGGGTCTTTGTTAAAGAGGGTTGCAGCTCATCTGATGATAGGAGTTCCTCAGACAACTCCCCCAAGGGAGCCAGCACTAGCAAGGCACCTAGGAGAAAGAAGAGCAGAAACCACAACTCTGGAGGGGAGTCCTTGGAATGTGATTACTGCAGATCCTATGGTCACATGACCAAATCATGCAGACTTCTTGCCCGAGATGCCATGTCTGGAAAGCCTATGTTCTGGCCAGATGAAAGGTTGAAGAAGTTCTTTGCCAGAAGAGAATGGAAAGCCAAATTGAAAATGATATGCAATGTGGCATTTCACACCGCCTCCAAGTCAGGAAAGAAGTCAAGTTGGTATTTTGACAGTGGATGTTCTAGACACATGACTGGGTCGAAAGAACTTCTCACCAATTACCAAGAGATTGATGGAGGTCATGTTGTTTTTGGTGATGGCAAGAAAGGAAAGGTCGTTGGCTTAGGATCCATAGCAGAGGAAGGCTTCCCTGCCCTCAAGACTGTTTATCATGTTGAAGGACTATGTGCTAATCTAATTAGCATCAGTCACCTCTGTGACAACAAGCTCAAAGTGCTCTTTGATGATGAATGCTGTGAAGTACTCAATGCCAAACGAGAATGCATCTTCAAAGGATACAGGTCAAAGAATGATTGTTATATGTTGTCACAATCTTGCTTATTGACTAACAGTGCAGGTACATCAGAAACCCACCTGTGGCATGAAAGGTTGGGTCACTTGAACTTCAAGGATCTGATTAAGTTAAGCAGGAGAGGAGGTGTTAAAGGCTTGCCTACCTTGAGGAAGGATGATGCTGGCACATGCAGTGACTGCATAAAGAACAAGCAACACAGGACTTCTCACCAGTCCATTGACCAGTCTGGTTCAGTCCGATGCCTTGAACTCATCCACATGGATCTGTTTGGTCCTACAGAGGTCAAAAGCCTTGGTGGTAAGCAATATGTTCTAGTTTGTGTCGATGATTACTCTAGATATACTTGGGTTTCTTTTCTTAGGGAAAAGAGTGAGGCCCTCAAAGCCTTCATCAAGCTTAGCAAGCAGTTGATCACTGAAAAGGAATGCAAAATCAAGAGGATCAGAAGTGACCATGGAGGAGAATTTGAGAGTCATGCCTTTGAGGAGTTCTGCAGTGAACTTGGAATCAAACATGAATTTTCAGCTCCAAGAACACCTCAACAGAATGGAGTGGTGGAAAGGAAGAATCGAACCATTCAAGAGATGGCCAGGGTAATGCTGAACTCAAAAGATATTCCTCAATTCTTGTGGGCTGAAGCTGTTCATACTGCCTGCTACATCTCAAACAGAGTCCACTTGAGACCCAAGCATCAGAAGACTCCCTATGAACTCTGGAAGGGTAAAAAGACCACTATCTCTTATTTTCATACTTTTGGTAGTACTTGTTTTGTTCTCAATGACAGGGACAACCTTGGAAAGTTTCGAGAAAAGAGTGAAGAAGGAATACTTGTTGGATATTCTTCCACAAGCAAAGCCTACAGGGTCTATCTTCCAAACACCAGAAAGGTGGTGGAATCGGCTAATGTTACTATTGATGACAAACCTAGCAGATCTGATGGTCCTATTGTTGCTAAGAATCAAGGAGAAACTGAGATGAACAACTCAGAACCATCTCCTTCTGCCAACAAGGAAAATACACCAGTTCGTGCTATTGATGCAGAAACCAATTCAGTTCCCCCTACTCCCTCAAGGAGAGTCCACAGAAACCATGATGAAGATGACCTGATAGGTGATCTCAATGAAGGAAGAAGGACTCGGATCAAGAAGAAGATTGACTACAAGGAGCTAGCAGGTCTACACTGCTTTACATCCAGGATAGAGCCAAAGAAGGTTGAGGAAGCTCTGGGAGATGAACACTGGATCCTAGCCATGCAAGAGGAACTGGAGCAGTTTGCTAGGAATGAAGTGTGGACCTTGGTAAAGAGACCAGCAGATGTGAATGTGATTGGAACTAAGTGGATCTTCAAGAACAAGACTGATGAGAATGGCAACATCACCAGGAACAAAGCCAGACTTGTTGCTCAAGGATACACACAAGTTGAAGGAGTGGATTTCTCTGAAACCTTTGCTCCTGTTGCTAGACTTGAAGCAGTGAGGTTGCTGATTGCCATTGCTTGCACCTTTGAGTTCAAACTCTACCAGATGGATGTCAAAAGTGCATTTCTCAATGGGTGGCTGAAGGAAGAAGCCTATGTGGAGCAACCAAAGGGATTTGAAGATCCTCACTATCCAGACCATGTCTACAAACTGAACAAAGCTCTTTATGGGCTTAAGCAAGCTCCAAGAGCTTGGTATGATCGCTTGTCAACTTACCTGCTTGATAAGGGATATGTTCGAGGGAATGCTGACAAGACTCTCTTCATTAAGAGAGAAGGAAAAGGGTTCCTGATAGCCCAAATATATGTCGATGACATTGTGTTTGGATCAACCTCTCAAACCCTGAAAGATGAATTCATCAGTATCATGAGTAAGGAATTTGAAATGAGTTTGGTTGGTGAACTAACTTATTTCTTAGGTCTGCAGGTTACTCAGAAGAAAGAGGGAATTTTTCTGAACCAGTCCAAATATGCCAAAAATCTTGTGAAAAGATTTGGAATGGAGTCCAGCAAAGCTGTTCGAACTCCTATTGGGACTAATGACAAGCTGAACAAGGATGCTTCTGGTAAATCAGTTGATTGTAAATTATACCGAAGTATTATTGGTAGTTTGTTATATCTTGCAGCAAGCAGGCCAGATATCAGTTATGCTGTAGGAGTCTGCGCTAGATATCAAGCGGATCCCAAAGAATCACATCTTCATGCTGCAAAAAGGATCATCCGCTATGTGGCTGGAACTGTTGATCTTGGAATTTGGTACTCCAAAAACTCAAGCATGCAGCTCATTGGCTACAGTGATGCAGACTGGGCTGGATGTGCAGATGACAGAAAGAGCACCACTGGAGGATGCTTTTATGTTGGGACAAACCTTGTGAGCTGGTACAGCAAGAAGCAAAGCTCAATTTCCCTCTCCACTGCTGAAGCTGAGTACTTAGCCGCGGGAAGCTGTTGTGCTCAACTCCTTTGGATGAAGCAGATGATCAAAGACTATGGCATTGATCACAAGGAGCTGCTCCTGCTGTGTGACAACATGAGCGCGATTAACATTGCCAAAAATCCAGTCCAGCATAGCCGAACAAAGCATATCGAGATCAGACATCATTTTATTCGTGATTTGGTAGAAGATGGAATCGTGTCCATTTCACATGTTGGGACTGAACAACAACATGCGGACATATTTACAAAGGCTCTAAATGGTGAAAGGTTTGAGGCCCTCAGGCGTGAGCTTGGGCTTTGCTACATGAATTAAGAAGCTAGACCAGACTTTCCCCCATGATGTACACTGTAAGATTCCTCAGGCCCAACCCATTTTTTTTGCTTACTAAATTATTGGGCTGCAGGTTTATTCTTTTGAGGGGTAGAGATTAAAAGCCCATCAGAGACGCCCATATGTCCAATCTATTGATCCTCTGATGAGCTGGTCCAGGAGTAAATCCAGAGAAATGATTACTCTGTCTAATCACTGGCGGGAAAGATTATTTTATTTCCTATGAACTCGTGCAGTATCTCTCATTACCTTCTCTGATTCCGTTCGCTTCATCTTCCTCATTCCTCCGTTTGTTCTCGTTCCTGTGTATCTTTCACTTGTTCTTTGCCCTAAGAATTTTTGTGCAGAAAACATGGTGAAGACAAGAGGTTTGAAGAAAGCCCTCGAGACGACTGGAGAACCTTCTGCTCCGAAAGGGAAAGAAAGATTGGAAGTTGATTTCGGAAAATCCCTGCAGGATTGGCATAAGGAAAGGAAGGAAATGCTTGCGAAAGGAAAAGCCAGTGTTGCCAAGGATCCTCTGGACATTCGGAATGAACTTCAGAACGCAGGGGTAGCGGTTACAGAAGGCGATTCGACGGTTGAACCCACGACTGAAAGGGTTTCCCCCACTCCTCCGGCGGTTACAGGAAATCAAACAGTTGGAGAAGAAGCCGAGCCTATTTCTAGCACCATTCCTCAGCCTGGTGATGCAGCAACAATGGATTCTCCGAAGAACCTGCGAACCCTCGCCAAAGCTGCTTCAGCCTCATCAAAAGGAAAGAGCTCCAAGAAAGGTAGTAAATCTGCTTCAATTTCTACTAATGTTGCTACAAGATCTTCTACAGGAAAGGCAGGCAAATCGTCTACAGCAGAAACCCCTTCGGTACCCACTCATGCTGCCTCAAAGACTCCCATTGCTGCTGTCCCCTTGACCTCTGTTGCACCCTCCGGGATTGTGACTCAAGGAGCCAAGGAAAAGAATGTCTCGGATCCTCAAAGTGTTGGACAAACCAGTCGTGGCAAATCTTCAAAGAAGGGAGTTCCTCGTCCTAAGGCTGTTGTGGATCCCATTCAGTCCCAAACACCTATTGCTGATCCCGATTCTATACCTCAAGCCCCTCCCAAGGAGCCAGTTGTAGTAGAGAAGCCATCGACTGAGACTCAAGGAGTGGAGACTCAACCTGCTGGTGACAATGTTGAGGAATCCTCTGGAGAGGCCTCTGCAGATGAAAGTGACAATGTCGAGCCAACTGATGAGGAACCTGAAGGAGATGCTATGGAAGTAGACAATGCTGGTGAAGGAGACAATGTAAATGTTACTGGTCAAGAAGATGCTGCTGATGAAGAAGTTGCTGATGAAGGAGTTGGTGATGATGTAGATGCTGAGTCCGAAGAAGAAGATTCATCTGAAGAAGATAGCTCAGAGTCTGACCACGTTGAGACTGTTACTCAGCCTGTGACTGGAACAAGTTCGAAGGTTGCCAAAGTTCCTTTAGAGAAAACTCCTAGGGTTGAAGTTTCTGAGAGTGAGTATGAAGCTTCAGGGGAGCATCACACTGAGGGGGAGCAATCTGAAAGTGATGAGGTCCAAGTAGTTCAGAAACCTGCTCCAAAAGTTCAAGCTTCTGTGTCCAAGTCTACCAGGTCCTCCAAGCGTGTCCGTGATCCAGATGAAGAACCTGAGGAAAGGAAGAAGGCCAAATCTGATCCTAAGGCCAAAGTTGGCAAATCTGACAAGCAGCTTCCACTTCATCCAGGAAGAGCATCTGGTTTCAAGTTCTACTATAGTGCAAGTCGATCTTACTTCGATTCTGTGTTGAAGAAGAACAAAATTCGTGTGGAGAGCAGATTCTGTGGAAAGAAGTACCAAGAGTTAGGTTGGACCATTTATCTGGAAGAAAGGGATTTGTTTGAATGGGCTTCGAAATGGAACAGATTCAGGCCTGATCTAGTAAGGGAATTCTATGCAAATCTTCAAAAGGGTTTTCTTCAGGAAGGATCAAATTGGTACTGCAAGAATTACACAAGAGGAGTCATTTATGAAGTCACCTCGGCCAAGATCAACAATCTACTTGGTCTACCAGAAGTCTCATTTGAAAGTGTCTACCAACCAGGGACTGTGTTTGATAGTGACTCAGTGGCTCATGCAGTGACCAAAGGAGAAGTCCAACGCATGCCTGGTAAAGGGATCAGTCCTAAGGATCTTACCCAGAAGTTCCATTTGCTGTACAAGTTTTGTGCCTGCAACATTCTGCCTACATCAAACCATTCCTTGGTGTCTCGAGAGATGTGCCACCTCATCTATGCCATTGAAGAGAAAGAACCGATCAATTATGGCTACTTGGTACTCTCCCAATTTGGCAAACTTGCTCAGACAATCAAGAATGATGGAAAGACATTGCTTCCATATCCTGCCCTGATCACTGCCTTACTGGAGTCAGAGAACATCTTTGGAGATAAGAAGGAGACTACAGATGAGATTAATGAATTTGCCCTATCACAAGCTGTGCTTAAGAAGGTACCAGATCTTCCAGGCATTGATGGATCCCTCAGTCGACAAAGTGCTCTTCATAGAGCAAATGCCATCTTCTCCAGTGCTACAGATGAGGTTAGAGTGCTGAAAGATGCTCTTGAGGCTCTGGAAAAGAAGCTGGAACAGGGACGTGCCCTCATGCCGGACTACTGGTCAGATGAACCTAATGCAATTTCACATGCTGATGATGCTGCTGAAGAGTCTGGAGAAGGTTCAGAAGAGGAGTCCGAGTGATCTTTGCCAGGAATTGATCCAGAGGGGGAGTAGAAGAAATCCAAAAATTTTGCTGCTGATGATGAGCTCTCCCTGCTGCTGCCAAATGGGTAATATCTCTCTAACTCTTAAACTTTTTATTGAGTTCTGTTTTTAAGATACACTGGTACTGTCTGATGATATTTGTTTTGTGCTTGTTGTGTGACTGCTAATGATGGATATTAGTGATGGACTGATGGAGATACTTGATGGATATTTTGTGATCATGTTTATGTTATTGATGCTTATTCCCTTTGCTATTGGTGATTATTCTGTTTGTATCCATTTGTATAGCTTTATGGGATGTAATTGGTGGTTGGGTCGTTGGGTTTGCTGTATGTTCTTAGCTAGCATTTGTAATAGATCATCATCGGTTGGATTTGTTGTACTGGCTCACTTCCTGTCAAAAAGAGGGAGATTGTTGAGTCAAGGTTTTGAAAGGAGTTCACAGCCGATGATTGAACACCTTGGAAGAACATCCACAACACCAGTCTTCGTGTGTGAACGGAAGAACTTTCCTAAGAGACTGGATTTGGACTCAACGGATCTTTCCTAATCAGGGGGATATATACTAATGTTTGATTGCAGGAATCCCTCCTGAATTAGGGAAAGATCAATCAGCCAAGATTGGGGCTAATCACAACGGCTCTTTCCCCATTTAGCAACAGGCCGTTTGAAATGGCAGAGCTCACTGCATAAGAAGAGTTTTGGAGACTTGGATTCAAACACTTCTCTCTCGACTCTCATTCTGAAAACACTCTGAATCTCTCTAGAGCTCTCGGAAACAATTTGGAGAAGTAATCTCGATCTTCAGCCTTGTGCACACAGAATCCATCTACTGCTGGAAGATCGACCAAGTCTCAAGCACTCCTATCGATTGCTATTTGTTCTCTGTTCAGTTCCTGAATCTGAGATACATCTAAAGGAGAGTGCTTGAGGCGAAACAGGAGGAAACGCAACAACACATTCTTTCATACGACAGAGGAGATCTGCTTCACAGGCTACTTCAGGGGAAACTCAAAGTGGTTGCTTTGGGGAGTTGAAATAGGTGGGAAGCCTATACCAGATCCGGGAAGGAGGCTGGTCATCACAACTATCTGCCTGGAGTTTGGAGTGAAGGCATTCAAAGTTATTTCATCTATTGTGTGTGGTTGTAAACCATAGTTGATAACACATAGTGAAATAATCTCCTGGATTGGTATCCCCCAGACGTAGGCCGAAGGCCGAACTGGGTCAACAACTCTTGTGTTGTTTATTTACTTTGTGTTTGTTTTATTCCGCTGTGCATTTTATTACACTCGATACAGTAATCTGTTTGTTCATTGTTGGTGTTCAGACACTCTCAGTGAACCACTGCACAAAGTCACTCACTTGCTTAACCCAGTGGACCTAACACATCATCCTCATTATTATTATTATTATTAAAGGGGCAAGTACTCTGTAGTTGGTTTGAGTAGATTGTGGTTCAGTTTCGGCTTCGAGTTTGTATATGCAAAAAAACTATTTCTTTGGAAGATGTGCTCTTCATTGCCTAAATATATTATTGAGAGATTAATATTGAGCCAACGTGGCATGAGATATTCAGTCATACACCAAAAAAAAAGGGGCAAGTTTACCCCTTCATTTTCTTCAGTTCAAACCTTGTCCACGACCAAAAAAAATAAAACGTGAATTGTGAGCTCATAGTATCTGATTTAACCTTCCAATTCTCCAGGTACGTTGTAGCTCTCGTTGTGTAAATGAAGTTAGACATGAGATATTCAGTCATAACGTTATGTTTTAGTGCGTTATGATCATTTTTCCTCAACTGGTTGGTGGAGTGACTGCTCTATTGTAAATGCAATTTCGTGGTTTATGTGGGAATTGGACCTGTGCATGGGCTTGGGGATTGTCGCCACGAGTTCAAAATTTGTCATTAATTTTTATATAATTATGTAATTTGTAATTATACTATAGCATATTTTTATGTAATCTTTATGGCCAAATGCATAGTTTGTTTAATGACAAATTACAAAGGGGAGGATCGAACCCCCAACCTATAGTTGGAAGACGGGGGACTTGACCGCTAGGGTAAGTCTCCAACCCCAAGTGGATTCTCAACATTGTTAACTAATGATTTTATAAAAAAAAAATTGTTAAAATATATATCAACATATATGGCTTGAGTGGATGGGGGCTTTAGTCGCTTAAGCAAGATCTCGGGTTCGAGCCTTGTGTATGCAAAAAAACTGATTTGGGAGAGGCGCCCTTAATTGCCCTTGCAGATCCTCGAGGGATTAGTCTTGGGTCCAATGTGGTCTGGGGATACCCTGGTATTCACCCAAAACATATATAGATTATCTGTAGTATGAAATTAAATAGTAGAGGTGTCAAAACGGGCCCGCGGGGCGAAACGGGTTGGCCCGCGCGGGCTCCCGCATTTTTATGGGCTTGAACGGGGCGGACCTAAATGGGGCGGGCTCAAAATGCCTAGGTCCGACACGCCCCACACGCGGGCTACGGGTTTTGCGGGCCGGCCCACGGGTTTTTTAGGAAAATATTATTAAATTTATTTTTTAATGTATATGTGAATATTTTTTATTGTATAAAATAAAAATAAGATATAAAGATTTATAAATGATATTAAAATTATAAATAGTTAAAAGTGTGTATTTTTGGCATAATTATTTACTTTAATAGTACGTTTGTTGAATAATTCTTTAAAACTGTATTTATTCTAATTTGTAATATTAAATGGGTGTATTATATTTTAAAAATATAGTATTGGACAATACAAAAAATTTATAATTAATGACTGGGTTGATAAAAATATTGTGTCTGACGGTCGAAGTCTTTAGGAGGCTAATCTGTTTTAGCAGTGATTTTATATTTTAAAAGTAAGATAATTAACAATCAAACTATAACAATTTAAAAGTATTCATAATTTTTAATAAATAAAATAAAAAGGAATTTATACTTAAAAAACTAATATGAATAATACAAAGAAGCGGAGAAATATTAGAAGATATCGATTATTTGTATAACAATTTGAAATTTAATGTGTAACCAAAATTATGATTTATGTTTGATGACTTAATGAGTTAATATTAAACATTAAATAATTTACCAAATAAATTAATCAATATTCAAAAGCTAGTAAAATGTAAAAAAAAAAAAAAAAAAAAAAATCTAGGCAAAGCCTGCGGGCCGGCCCGCCCCGCGCGGGCCCAACCCGTTTAGGCCCGCATCTAAACGGGCCTTAAATTCTTAAGCCCGCCCCGCATATTTTGCCTTGCGGGGCGGGCTCGGCCCACATTTACACCTCTATTAAATAGCATGAATCTAGTGACTGTCAACCTATAATAAAGAATCTTAATAATAAAGCTCTAATCCTGGAATTTTGATCGAGAAATAAAATATCTTAAACAAAGCTCAGAGATAAATATTTTTGGTTCCCTGATACCAATAGATAGATATTCTCGACCTTAGTTTTCACCAATAATGTGATCAACAAAATTCGCCGGCTTGGACTGTACACTTATACTATTATTTTGCTCTTAATTTTCACAAATAATGCCATCATAAATACAATTGGCCGCCTTTGACTAAACCCAACCGAATTGGACAAAGAACCCTACAGTATATTTCTCTTTGAAAAGTCCCAAGTCCAACTGCATAATGAGAGGTCAAATAATCGGAATTATAATTTGACTATATATCCCATCAAATAATTTTGAGTAGACCTTTCTAGGTTGGGTTTGGTATCGAAATTAAAATTGAAGGGAAATTATCATAGAAAATGGAATAGGAGAGAAATGGAATTGAGCTGGAAAATGAGAATTAATTCTTGTATTTGGTAGAATAGAGAATTCAGCAAGGAAATGAAGAGAGAATAATCAATTACTTTGATTTTATAAATATAGAAATAAAAATACAAATTTTATTATAATATTTATATCGGGTATGGTTCCCCTGCTGATTCAGCAGGGGACTGAATATATGGATTTAGGAAAATAGTTTGTTGGATGTATTAGTAATGAAAAAATTTTAGTAATTAAGAGAATATTAAATGACATATTGTATTTTAGGAAGTACTTGGGCCTTTTGGGAAAGGTAGAAAATAAATGGGGGCCGGTGGTGAATGCTTAATTAGATTTTACTCAATAGTTAATTCCCTAATTTCCATTCCCTGCCGAGGCCATCCATGGTCCTCCTCTTCACCAGTTTTTTATGCGACTGCTCACCGCCGAATAACGGAAACCGATTTCCGCTTCGTCCCCTACAAAATTGCCGCCTTTGGCTCCATAATCCTCGCCGAAGGCTTAGACGCCTCCTGCTTCATCGTCTCGGTCCCAGCTTGGACTGCCTCCGATGGGATAATCCCCAAGGGACTTGTATAGTGGGCTGAGGTCGTAAAGTTGTACTCCCTCCGTTTTTTTTTTTAAGTTCACCATTAGCATAGTAGATACTATTCATTGAGTAACTTTAATTCAATTTTTTCATATAGTTATATAAGATAAAACATAGTCAAATGAGATCTTGTTAGATTCGTCTAATCACGTAGTTTTGGAATATCAAATTTTTATAATTTTTACTTATATATAATATGAGATATTGATGATTGAAAATGTGCATTGGATTGCGTGCAGTGCAGGATGGGTGAAGTTAAAAAAAAACGGAGGGAGTATGTGTGATAACTGATAAGACAATTGATATGTGTAATTGCAAGTGATTGTTTTACCCAGTTTAACGATATCAATTTTTTTCTTTTTTTATTCGGCTAGGTGAGGTGCCGGCATTCCCTCAGCGGGTAACTGTGTTTGTTATTTATGTGCTATTTTATTATGCTATATGTGCTTGTTCCATGAATTATATGTGCTGGTCTCATTTGTGATAAATATCGATGTCAATTAGGGTTCAATCTAATTATATCTACACACCCAGGTTAGGTCAATGAATGGTAATTTATCACTTAGTTGGAATGTCACTATCATTCCTTAATTGCTGTTACAAAAGTTAGAAAGTAAATTTCTCATTTCCTTAATTGTCTCCATCCCATTAATAGTATTTTTTGCACCCGATAACTAACTAGCACATAATACTAATACTAAGTGAATCAGCAAATTCAGCAAGGGGCTGAATATAGCAATTCAGCACTTAACTGTACCCATTTATATCTATTAATAACGGTTAATTAAAGAAATATGAAAAAAAAACATATATAGATCTGTGCCTGCACATACAAATAAAATGCATCTCTTATTTATGGAAGTTCTAATAAACACTTGCTCGAATTTTGTCAATAAAACTATTGTATTTGTGTGCATTGAGGCAATATGCAAATACTAAAGTAAAACACACAAACGGACAAGTTCAGATTCAGACAGGCGAGAAGAGACACAAACAGGTATAAACAAACAAGGGAAATAGAAACCATTTTCATTTTCCCTTGAGGCCCACGACTAACCTCGAGAAACTGGGCTTAGAAAGTTAGCCTGAACTCTGTGGATATTCACAACGCTCTAACCCGAAATCTTATTTAAGTAGAGAGAGTTTCATAACCAATCAAGCTACTACAATACATTAAATTACAATTAGTTAGTGTGAATATAATACTTCCTCCATTCCTTTTTGTTTGACACGCGCGGTAGGAGTTTTGTTACTGTTCATTGAGTAATTTTGATTCGACTTTTTAATAATACAGTTATATAGGACAAAAAATCGTCAAGTGAGATCTTGTTAGATTCGTCTAATCGCATAGATTTAGAATATCAAAGTTTCATAATTTTTACTTGTACGCAATTTGAGTTATTGAAGATTGAAAATGTGCATTGGATTGCGTAAAATGTGGGTCTGTGGCAATTAAAAAGGAACGGAGGAAGTAATACATAATAATTACGATACAAATTATAACACACGACACCCGAATAATACTTGATAGTGAACATCATCAAAGTCCTATATATAGCTGTGGAAATGAAAGCCAGAAAAGGCAAATTCAACAGATAACATACATAAATATCAATATCACTAAGTACGTAAAATACATATAGTGATGAGTTCAGCCGTGATAACAAGCGGGATATCGGTGCCAAGAGTAAAACTCGGGGCACAAGGGTTAGAGGTGTCGAAAATAGGATTGGGGTGTGTGGGGATGTCCGCGACGTATGGACCGCCCAAGCCCGAGATGGAAATGATTAAGTTGATTCACCACGCCGTGGAATCTGGTGTCACCTTTCTTGATACCTCGGATTTCTACGGTCCTCATACCAACGAGATCCTCATCGGTAAAGTAAGTTTGTGCACACCTACATACTACATACCACATACTTCAAATTCATGGATCATCATGTATTTTTACTATTACATTCACTTTAAGAATTTTATATTCTAGTGACCGAAAAGACGTTAGTGACCTAATTTGCGACTGAAATTCATTAGGCGGTACTACAGTTTTAGCGACCGAAATTCGTTATATACCACAGTTTTAGCTACCAAATCCATAATTTTTCTAGTAGTGTATTTATGTTTGTATGCATTTCAATTGCAAAGAGAAGACTATGTTGTCATAAAAGTAAATGTCTTATTAGTTATATGGCATTCATCGACTTTCAAAGTAGGTTTAATTAATTTCACGTGCATGATGTTATAAAATGACCTTAATGGTTTGTTGAGTCCTCGTCGTGTACTCTAATATATTGGATTTGGTCCTCCTTTAAAATCGAAAAAACACCCTTTTCTGAGCAAGACCTAATTATAATTAAACCGATTGAGATTCAACTCAAGAAAATGGTAACATTCAATTCATCATAAAGTACTAAAAAGATTATAATAGTACACTATTTGGTAACGTTCACATTTGAATGATTTTTTCTCACATAAGTACATATAGTATTAATAACTAGTTACTATAATAAAATGTTATTGTCAAATACAATACCATTACTTTAATATTGATATGTTAATATTTACAGGCTTTGAAAGGAGGGTGGAGGGAAAAGGTTCAGGTGGCCACCAAGTTCGGAGTACAACTGAAGGATGAAAAACTGGAAATTCGAGGAGACCCGAAATACGTGAGGGATGCGTGCGAGGCCAGCTTGAAGCGTCTCAACGTTGACTGCATCGATCTCTACTACGTTCATCGGATTGACACTCGGATCCCCATCGAAGCCACGGTACCTACTTGTTTGTTAATACATGTACATCATTAACATTCTTGATGAATCATATATGGTACTAATGAATGAATGAATGAATGAATGGAGATGGGAGAGCTGAAGAAGCTAAAGGAAGAAGGAAAAATAAAGCACGTGGGGTTGTCGGAGGCATGTGCTTCTACGATCACAAGGGCTCACGCCGTTCTTCCGTTGGCTGCTGTTCAGGCCGAGTGGTCTTTGTGGTCCAGAGATTTGGAACAACACATTGCTCCTACTTGCAGGTCCCTCCTTTATTATTCGCTTTAATGTAGGGAAATTCAACCTTTTTTTTGGTCTTGCGTATGTAATTTTCTTGATTTTGATCTTGTAGGAAAGTAATATTTTTTCCTTTTACATCCCCTCGTCGAATTTTTGCCGTTAAGGTTAAATACCTTGGGTGAATTTGTAATTTTATATAATTTCTAGGACTCATTAAACACTACCAAAAAAAAAAGTTTCCGGATCCCCGAAAAAAAAAAAAAAGTGTCTGGTTAATTACTATGGCAAATCATTAAAATTTCTTTACAAAATACACTATTTTGGCTATTGTGAAAGAATTTTGCGACAGCTTCGAGTTTAGTAAGAAGACCTGTCGTAAAAATTAATATTTCTTGTGGAAAAAAGGGTTTGGAAAATGCATTATTTTGTTCTCGTGATGGAATTTGTGACGAATTAGGGGTTCCGTAAGAAAACCTTTCGTCGTATGATACCAGAAAATCAAGAGATACTAAGTACTAACTAATGGGGCAAAAAGTTAATTTTATCTATTTTTAGAAATTGCAAATAAGTCCTCAAAACTATATAAAATTGCATTTAACCTCAAAAGTTTACCCTGAAGTGTCAATTTGATCGCAGGACGTAAAAGGTGTTTTTTCCCCTTTTAAAGTAAATAGTCCAATTGCTAGTCACTGCTTAATGCCATGTCTCATGTTGTGCACTGTCCTGTTTCAGACAACTTGGGATTGGAATTGTAGCATACAGCCCTCTTGGGCGCGGCTTCCTTGCAGCCGGTCCCTCGTTTATTCAGAATTTATCTCCCACAGATTTTCGAAAGGTTCGGAACTCAATGGAACACAGCCAATACTTATTCCATTGCAACTAAATACAGCTTAATAACACGTTTGTAATTTGCATTGTGTGCTTTTTCTTCAGAGGTTTCCAAGATTTAAGGCAGAGAATCTGGAGCACAACCGGAAAATATACGAGAGAATGTGTGAAATGGCGAGCAGGAAACGATGCACAGCAGCGCAGCTAGCAATGGCATGGATCGTTAAACAAGGAGGGGACGTGTGCCCTATACCAGGCACGACGAGGGTGGAGCACCTCCAGCAGAATTTACAAGCACTGAGGGTGGAGCTGACACAAGACGAGATGAGTGAACTGGAGTCGTATGCCTCTTCGGATGCTGTGAGGGGAGACAGGCACGCCTTCATGTCCGAAACCTGGATCAACTCGCGGACACCACTCCCTGATGCCTCAGTGCAGACCCTTTAAGGCTGCCCTCTCTGCTTAGGCCAGGCCGTAGTATGTACTGCTAGGCTGAATAAATTATAAGAAATCTTTTGAACTTTGAATTACTATACTAGATTCTTTATACATTTTGTTATATGGGTGTATCAAATAATTTTATATATAGGTTTGAAGTGTAATTAAAAGTGTAAGAGATGTATTTGAATGCGTATGAACTACATTGCTGCTGAGTAAATTAAGTTGAGGAGGTGAAGTTCAAATATTGTTGTGTGTGCCGCCACATTGTAAGTGAAAGGATATTTTCCCCCTTGTTCAGCTTTCAATCCATTGTTCAGTATTTTTTAGTGGCATTCCAACACTTTTGAACGATAATTAAGTGCATATATTGAAGGCCCATTTGGAGGGACTTTTGAAAAAAGTAGAAGCCAAAAACAAAAGTAGAAGTGGAAAACCAAAAGCAAAAGCATATAACTTTTGTGTTTCAATGGAATTTTTTTAAAAGCAGTTTTTTTTTTCAAAAGTGTGTTTGAATATGTAAAGATAAAAGTGATTTTGGAATGTTATAGTTACCAAAAAGTACATGTTATTTATGATAATAGTATATATTTATAGTGTAATTTAAATAAATTAGTTACATGGGCAGCAGGGGTTAAATATCAAGTTTTGGACTTTTGGCTATTAGGGTTAAATATCTGGGGTGAATTTCTAGTTTTATAGTACTAATAAGTCTTCAAAATTAAAAAAAAAATGCATAATTAACCCTAAAATATAACTGCAACGGAAAAGATAAAAATTTCTATCATATGGGAAAAAGAATAGAGAAAGAGACATAAGGACCAAAGCAAAAAAAAATAAAAAATTTCGAGGTAAAGTATGTATCCTAAGCTAGTTAATGCTGTGTCTCATGTTGTGCACTGTTCTGTTTCAGACAACTTGGGATTGGGAATTGTAGTGTACAGTCCGCTTGGGCGCGGCTTCCTTGCAGCTGGTCTCTCGTTTATTCATAATTATCCTCCTCAGATTTTCGAAAGGTTTGGAGCTCATTGGAACACAGCCATAGTTATTGCAGTTGCACTTAAATATAACTGATTAACACATCGATTGTTATTTGCATTGTGTGTTTTCTTCAGAGGTTTCCGAGATTTAAGGCAGAGAATCTGGAGCACAACGGGAAAATATACGAGAGAGTATGTGAAATGGCGAGTAGGAAGCAATCCACAGCAGCACAGCTAGCGTTGGCATGGGTTATTAACCAGGGAGTGGATGTGTGCCCAATACCAGGCACAACGAGGATAGATCACCTGCAGCAGAATTTAGGAGCACTGAGGGTGGAGCTGAGCCAAGACGAGATGAGTGAACTGGAGTCCTATGCTTCTGTGGATGCTGTGAAGGGAGACAGGCATGCCTTCATGTCCGAAACTTGGATCAACTCCCAGACACCACTCCCTGCAGCCTCTCAGCGAATACCCTTTAATGCTGTCTCTGCTTACGCCAAGTCATGCTTAGTATTGTACTGTTCAGTGTCCAACATTGGTAAAGTGGGAGGTTTCCCCCGGTTTATACGGTTTATATGGATAGGAGGCTACTCCGTCTATTGCCAATTGGTTGAGTTAAAATCTCTCAGTCATAGTTTCGCATATACTAGGCTGAAAAAGTTTTTAGAAAATATTTTGAACTTTAAATTACTGGAGTTTTATAAATCTAGAGGTGTTTCAAATAATTATAATTTGTTAAAGTGTCATTAAAAGTATAAAGATGTACTTCATTATGTAAATACAATATGAACTACATTGTTGCTACATAAAGTTGAGGAGGTCAAGTGAAACTGAAGTCACAATGATAATAGTACTTGACTATATGGCAGGGGCGGATTCATGTAGAAGACAGCGGTGGCACGGGACACCACTTAAATTGATTAAACGTCTATCTTATAGTAGAATATTTTTTACATTTAACTAGATTATGCTTAGTGACACCACTTAATTTTTACGGGTGACACTACAATCATTCATTCCAACTAAGCTTTTTCAATATTTTTTGTGTTGTAACTATTATCCTAATTTCAATATAGCTTAACTATTTTTTGGGACACCACTTAAAAAAATTTCTAGATCCGCCACTGCTATATGGCTAGCCTTTTTACTTGGATGGGAAACCAAGCTGCTCTTGAGAATTAATAGGGATTTGTTTTGCTTTGGATTATAATATTAGATTTGATTCTTTATGTCATTAGATTTCATAATTTTGGGCTGCTGGTATTTTAAATGATGCTTAAGATGGTTTTTATGGTTAGAGTTAATTATAGCTAGTGTATATGAAATCAAAGTATTATGTATAAAGCCTAGGATTATTGACATGGATTTCATTATCGAGTAAAAGAAAGAATTTAACTTACAGAAGGTTCTAATTTTATTTTAAGAATACCATCCTAATAGATCTACAAAAGTTGAAATATGAGTGATCTTATTCCTGTACACACAAATAACAATCTATTTTAAGTTCTTTGTTCCAAAATTTGTTCAATGAGAATTTCTCTGATAAATTGTGTAATAAAATTATCCAAATTAGTTAACATTTAGTCAATTCCATCATATTCCAAAAAGAGTAATTTGTCATTCCAGGTATTTATAAATGCTACAATATACATCTATTATGGTACAATGGATAGGGACATATGGTATAGTAAGGTAGCATGCTGATTGCTGCAGATGAAAATTTGAGGAAAGAAGAGTTGGTATATATGATTGGTGTGGATGGCCAATACATATAATCTCACTGGCAAAAATCAATGGGATCATCACTACTACATCAAAAAGGAGGCATTTCCTCTATCTCCACTTTGTTGGTCCAAAGTAGTTTCAGCTCCTTTCTTATCAAACCCAATGCCACACACACTCCTGCATATAGCAGCCACATATACATATACATCTCAATTTACTCCAATAATAAAATGTATATACATCTTCATCACTCATCAAGAAATGATATTCATTGTAATACAGGAGAAAGAAAAGCAATTTAGAATATACATATATATAACATATAATAGGTAGATAAGAGGTATTATACCTAGTGTACATGGGACAAGGTAGAGAAGAGCAGGCTGTCCATGCCCATTCATCAAATACAACCCCAAGTAAGTCAAGAATAACCCTGCAACATCAAATAATAATTCCATTACAATTCAGCATATGCATAGTGCTGAATTGTCACTCAAAAGTAATCAATTGCTGCTCAAAAAAGCTGGACCTATATTTCCAGCATCAATAAGTTAATATTTGAAGAGTTTATTAGTATTCAGATTTTCAACATCGGTTAGTTAATATTATTTTCTGAGGGCAATTCACAACTTATTTATGACAATTCAACACATTCACATATTAATAACCTATTTGATTTATTTTATTCATTCCATGTCCTTTTACGATACTCTATGGCAAAGAGTGTTGTTTAAATTTACTTTTTCTGTACCAAAAATATAAATTTAACATTGAATTATTTCAATGTTGAGTTTAAGAGTTAGAATAGACGATACCGGTGCATACGGCTGGACAATATATAGGTGTCCAGCTTGTTGTTTCCGTTGTTTGTTTCAAGGGTAAAACGATTTCGAAAACAAATAACTGAAGTATGAATGAAGAAAAATTTTAGAAATGTGAATACACTAGCCTGTTCCATAGCCAATTATCAACCACAGAAAATAGCCATTGAATAACTTCTTATGATGTGCTTTGTCGAATCTGATCACACAAAAACCAAAACCAAATGCCACAGTAAGAATGAAATAATTAAGCATCTCTATAAGTATAAACAGACATATGTTGTATAATTTCGATACTTAGAGGCATATATTTTTCAAGCTAAAATTACCTGTAAGTAAAGGAAACCAGCAGACCAGGGAATAGAATGTCGCCAAACCCTATCATGTTGTAACCGTTATATGGGTCAGCAAGTCGAGGAACTCGCAAAAGCATTGGGATGGACTCTCCACCGCTCTTATCCCCACGTGCAACCTTTCACGCCAAAAACGTGCAGTACAAGATGGCTATATTAATTACATTACTTTATTTATACGAACGCGAAAGAGTGACAAACTTACTGAAATCATAACGCTGTCTTGGAATATGAAAGGCGACAGGAAAACCCAAAAGATGTCGTACAAGAATGCGCAACACAGGAGTACTGTTGCAACCTAGCTAAATCGAAACAACGTACAATTATAATGTTACATATTTGTAAGTATTGGACAATTGAGAAGAACAAACATTAGCAAAGAAGAAAAAAAAAAACAGAGGATTCACAAGTGGCATGCCTTTATATTTGGTAACTGAGCTAATTGCAATACTGATATCATCATGCATATGCCCTGATACAGATAACAGAAAAGAGAGTGGTCAATTATATAGTTGAATAACATTTTACTAAGAAAGCACTCGAAAAAATAGGTTAATATAGAAAATCATTCAATTGTCAAATTGGCCCAGATAGTTGGATCTCACCATTTTTCGGCTATGTGTACACCCACCGAAAAATAGGCCGGGTCCAATTACTTGGCCTCATTTGACATGTTTCTATCAACCTATTTTTCGAATAGGTATCTTTGAATATTTGATGGCTTCAAATTAAAATCATATTTTCGAACCCAATTCTCTCAGTTGACAAACTTTGAAACTAATGGTACCTTCCTTCAGCATATAGAACTCTATAACATAACCACTTGAGTGAATTGTTTTGGTACTATTTAACTATTTCAATTAATATCTCTTTTGTTAAATCATGATCTTACTTGCTACAATCACTAGGTTGTACTACCTTTGTCCAAAATGAAATGTCTCGTTTGATTTTGGGCACGAAGTTTAATGCACCTATTTAATGATTAATATATCAAAAGAACGTGTACAAGTAACCTATATAAAATAGTAGCAACACCAACTTGACTCTTCTTCTATTATATATTTGCAATAGAATTAAGTTAAGAGTAAACAAAGAATTGTGAAGTATTAAAAAATCAAATGAGAATTTTTTTTAGACAGAGGGAGTACATTATATCGATATATAACCGAAAAATTCATGAAAATCGTTCAATTTTTTAATGTTTGGGCGCTAAATTTACTAAATTGTACATTAGTTACCCGTAAATTCATGCCATGTACCATAAATAAAAAAAGTGCACCAAAACATTTTGGTGACTAATGATGCCTCTGGATATATATTCTAAAACTACACATATAATTATACGAATCTAAGAAGACACAATAATTTGGTTATATATTTTTCTTATATAATTGTGATAATATTAAGTTAACATTGATCAATGAATAGTATCAAAAGTCAAAACATTATGTTGTTGGGACTGGAGAATAGAACTCAACAATATTGCATCTTACAACATGCAATTGCAGGTGATGAACAGACATGCATCAATAACTGCTGGATGGACATTTATTAAACTAGAAATATAGGAGCATTGTTGATAGATAGCTTACGAGAACGTCTTGGCCAATCCATGAGAAGGATGCCTTTCGGGTCGCTGCCCAAAGAACAGCGAAGGCCACACAGAATAATAAGATGCCTATGGACAGAGTTGCCGTCTCTCCAATGATAGGAAGATTAACTTTCTTTTCTGCACAGCCTTTGCATTTGCTGTTGCAGACAAGACATTATGCACATCAATTCTTTTCTGAATTCAGACAGATCACCAAACTTGAACTGATGAAAGAAAAGGTTTGCTCAATTATAATATTAGTCTCAAATGGAACTTATTGTACCTGAACATAATCGAAGATATACAATTGAACATTCCCTGATAACAACACAAGCACAAATTAAAGGTGCAAATACAGTGAAAAGATATCATTTATCATCACAACTATAAGTATTACACTAGAAATTATGCAATCAATACATATGTGCATTAGCTATTACTCCCTCCGTTTTTTTTTTAACTTCTCCACTTCTTTACTGCACGCAATCCAATGTACGTTTTTAATCATTAATAACTCAAATTATATACAAGTAAAAATTATAAAAAATTGATATTATAAATCTACGCGATTAGACGAATCCAACAAGATCTCAATTGACTATGTTTTATCATACACAACTATACTAAGAAGTTGAATCAAAGTTACTTAATGAATAGTATCAACTATTCAAAGGGTAAAGATATTAAAAAACGGAAGGAGTATTAATCTACAAAAAATAAGAGATACTTCCTCCGTCTCGTTTAAGTTGTTACGTTCAAATGACCATGTAATGATTCATAATCATTACATGGTCATTTGGCGTAGAAAAACTAATAACACATCCTTGTAGTGGCCTATTTCAATTATATGGGTTCTTCGTGGCTGAAAATATGTATCAACTTCTTCTAGTGGTATGTTTTGATAAGTATCTTTACTTTCGTCAATTCTTCTTCTACCATATAAGTTCATTAATTAGTAAATAATGTGTTCGTTATGATTGACCTTGGAAGAGTAGTAGTGTAGGAAAAACAACCATAATAACCACATAATAATCATTACAGAACACATGACTAATTAAGTGGCAAGAAATGTAATAATTAATGAGAAATTACCTGAACACCTCCTATGCAGAAGAGTGTTATTAGTACCCAAACGAACCACGATGACATAAAGAAGTAGAGCAGCAGCAGAAAAGTTGATGCTGTTATTACAAAAAGGACTGCAGTTTTTGTTGTAATGAATAGGATTTCGCCCTCATCCTCTTCTTCACTCTTTGGTGCATTCGATTCATCCTGACACATTTCACATACAAATAAAACAAAAAGTAACATACACTACTTTTTAATTTTTTTTAATTTTTTTTTCTTTTTTAATTTTACTTCAATAAATCAAAGAAAATGCATAAGCAGACGAAAGTGTGGCCAAGGAAATCAATAAGCCCTAAAAAGCCACATTATATATACACTAACATAATTTGAGCAATGTCTACTGGATGCACCAAATTTAATACCAGACCAAAGTTCCTATAGGGAAAATTTGGCCAGAAAGTCTTGCTCGTGATATATATGTATGCTGCACAACAGTATACAAAATTTCAACTCTTTTTGTTCTTAATTACAACCTTTTCCGAGGTGGCATCGTTAGACTGATCGTCGGATTCAGTGACATTGGACCAAAGCGAGGCAGCGATGACCGTCCCGACAGACATCATCCACAAGAACACCACGGAGTAGTCTACAACCGGCCGATTTGGAGAATACACCAAAAGCTCCACTAGATTTGACAAATCAGAATAGTTATAATTAGCATAATATTGCAGGAAGCCAAGTGATGAATGGGAGTGTAATAATCATGTAAAAATATATCCTCCATTAAGGTGTTTCGACTTTTTTGCAACTTTGGTTCAACTTTTATCGAATTTATATAGAAAAAATATAGTTAAATGAGATGTTGGATTCATCTAACAACATAATTTTATAATATATATATATATTATATTTTACGCGATTTGAATTATCAATGATTAAAAATATTTTAAATTACGTTATAAAAAATGAAAAAGAAAGAAAGAAATGATGCAGTTATTGAAACATACTTCCTTTGGTTTGAGTAGTCAATACAATTTAAAGAGACAAAGAGAACCATGCTTCATTCATTGTTAGTTAATATCTAGGAGAGTTCTGGTCCAGTTTGAATACGGTGCTGAATGAGTAAAATTCAGTAGTAGCTACTGGCATGTTTACTTGATGAGGCGTGTGTTTATGAGGTGTGTACTGAGTATTTAGTGTATAGGTTGTATAAAAACACCTAAAAAGGCATTCATTCAGCACATACAAACAGGAGCACTCTTTCAGCAACGGGAAATTTAAATATGCGCTACACTTTGATTTTTTAAATTGTTAAATATAGATATTACATTATTGTTGATTTTTTTCCCTCAATATTCTTACGAAATAATAATACGTTTTCTTTTATTTCCTATTTTTTCATTTTCTTTCCCTTTTTTGAAGAAGCTCGAGAAAAGAGCATTAACTTGTTATTAGACAAATACTTCACCCACATGTATAAAAGATATGACAAGATCCGGTGAAAATAATAATGTTGTAGTATCTACCTCTGTTCCCAGAGGCAATGGATTGAGTTAAATGATGTCCTGCTGATTTGGAAATTGTAGCCACTGGAATGGTAATGTCTAGACTCGGATCACTTCCACACCCCATCTCCACAAGTCCTGCCAGATCATATTCATCATGTACATGTAATTAAACATGTTGTCCTTAATTAGAAAGCAACAAAAGTGTGTATGTTATGAAATTAAAGAAACCTTCATCGGTGTTAATGACGACCAAGGCAGCCGATCCAGCCTCTTGGGCTACTTTAGCCTTCGTCGTAAAGTCGCACTCGCCACGCTCAACCAATGCAATGGAACCTGATAGCTACAACATACATCATTGTTAATGTTCCTGCAGTTATATTTCATTGAAAACTTAAATTAATAAAAGGTACAGATTATTTTTTATAAAAAAAATCAATATTGTCTAATGATAATAATTAGGATTTCAATCATGGGGTCCTTCCGCTTGATTGAAGTACATATATCGTAGGATTTGGGAAGAAGGGTTTAATTAGGAAGTATTCATGACATCTGGGTTGTAGGAGGGAGGGAATGAGTTTTGGTGGTGTTTTAATCTATGCAGATACTCATGGACTATTACAAAATTAATTTTTGGTGGGGGTTGGGCACCCACAAGCCTTGGACCTTATAGGGATGGCAATGTGTAGGTCTGGATCAGATCGGCTCTTGCAAGATCTGGATCAGCCTTGGACCTTAGGATGACAATGTATAGGTCTGGATCAGTTGGGTTTTCACCAAAAGTCACTGTCATCCCTAAATGATAGTAGTATATGTTGAGTCTAGGCACAAAATTCATGGTAGAGGGACAATGAAGCCGTTTCGAAACCAACATACCCACTAGCATATTGGGATGTTTGGGAGCAAGCGGATCCGTTAGCAGATAACAAATTCAAATAGCAGATTGTCAGAGTTCTCTCTCCGAATCCGCTAGCGGGTCCGCTAACTTCCAACCATTCCCATTATCTTACAATCTGCTCATAAATCCGTGGACTCCCAAACATCCCAATGAAGAGACAATAGCAGGTGGAAAAAAATGTGTAATTGTTTAGTGAATGCACGAGAAAAAAAATATACTATATATTAGTCGAGAGGCAGAAATTATATATGTTGAATATTTTATGAGTTAACAAAAGGAAAAGAGCTTACAACAGCTTGAAAACCATCTAAAAAAGGAATATAGCCTCATCACGGTATAAAATATTTCTGAATCAATCTCTAAATCATTACCTTCAAAGCCTAACAAATAATTCATTAGTTAATTCGTTGATCTTTTATGTTATTAATTCATACATTACCGTAGGGGTGATTTTGCATGGTCTACGAAATTATTGTTACAAGGAGCTTAAATATTTTTTGTTATCATTTTTACAGGAGCTAAACACTTGAAAATGTTTTGAGTTTTGGAAAAGCACATACTTGAAAGTGCAGAACTACTATTTTTGTTACTAAAAAATTTTGTAATGTAAACAAATTAAAGGATATATACATATGAATACATTGATTTTCTATCTTAAATAATTGCATCATAGCTAGTTTCATGAAATCATTCATAATGCACACAGAGATCCCCATTCATTTAACCCTTCAATGTAAATATAAACCTCAAAACAGAAATGCATGCCCACTTTGGTCCAATTAAATGATGAAAAAGCTAAACAATGTTTAACTGAAAATGTGAAATGTACCTTAGAATTAGGAGAGGATGAGCAACCATTTAAAGGATTTGATACAACGCCGGGTAATCTTTGGGCATCCTTTTCGACCTCAGCCAATAAAGGCCCGAAACTTGCACCCAATGCCCCCAATGCCTCCTTTTCTTTCCCATTTATCCAAACTTTCACCTTTGCCTGCAATTCAAACGATCAATTAATATTGATCGTAGCAAAGATAAAAGAAGAAACACACATTTTTTGCAACAAAAATTAAAAGAAAACATATATTTAGATGGCATCGACCTATTAAAAGCTCGTTGTTTTTATATGTATACTAAAAGGAAAACATTACTTGAATGATTTGATATCCATCCCTCTAGAGTGAATGATCGATTCTCCTTTGGCAAGTTTTCACATAAATTGGATGTACGTATATATGTTGTACAAGCTAAGGTTGGGTTGTCATATGATAAATTAATTATGTACTACATACCAAATCAGAACCGTTTCTGCAGGCAAAGGCCGGGGCGGGGGAAGCTGCGCCATCACCGGCAGCAGAGGCAATCGAGAAAAACAGAGACAAGATTAATCCGGATTGCAATGATCCTATGAGATTTCCTTTAGGAGACAATAATTGATGTGAAGAAGGTAGAGCCATGAGAAAATTTAGGTTTGTTTTGTCTCCTTGTCTATCATGAATTTTAAAATTTGAGCAAGGAAAAGGAAAATGTTTTTGTGTGTTAAGCTTCTATATATGGAAGAGGATGTGTGGGTGGGGTTGGACTTGGAATTACTATTAATAGGAGGATCGGAGGGGAAAATCTAGATGTAATTGCATGAACTAGAATTCATGGGGATGGAAATCTTTGGGTGTTGTCGGTCTGTAGGTGTTGGCACATTTAAAAGTGATGGGTATGTGTATGTGAAATGATGTGTAAGTATAAAAAATGATGGATGGAGGTTATGAACAAAAAAACTAATAAAAAACAAACTATCATCTATACATCACTTTACAAATGGCGCACCTGCTGGCAATTGTTATGCCATTACAGAAACCAGATTGCATGGGATATCCCATCCTAGGATTTTGTTTGAAAAATGGAAGGAAATTCTTGGAATGAATGATTAATTAATTATTTATCCTTCGTTATTTTGAACACAAACATTGATGATGCGGGCATCCATAGCCTCTTAGACAGCAATTTTCTGGATAAAACATCCGATATTTTTATGGGAAAATGTTTGGTTGACCCATAGAATTAGCAGTCCTATACATATTGCGTTTTCCGGTTAGGTTGTATTATTTAGAGATAGAATTTTAATATATGTAATAATTTTATTGTAAATTATATGAATGAAAAATGGATGAGTACAAACGTAACTAAAATTTTTTACTTCACCTAAAGTTAGTGCACCAGCGGGAATCTGAATTTCTCTCCAAGATTCTCCCCTTGTTTTCCAAGAACAGCCGTGCCATGGGAGACACAGAAATGGAGAATCACGGTGGTTTACCACCGGATTCTATGGATGCCAGAGCGCTCAAGCGACCAAGACCACTTTACAGCGAAGCAGCACGGCGCGGAACAGGCTTCATTCATGTTCCTACGGAGGATCTTAAAGATTTTGAGATCAATGACGACGATATTATTCAATCTTCGGTAAATGGCATTCCCCGGTTCCAATGTTCTCCGGCCTTCAAACAGACACTCCTTCGGCAATGGCAGCATGCAGTCGTCCTCAAGGTGGTGGGTCGGAGTGTTTCCTATCGCGTGCTCAAAAGCCGATTAGACAAGATTTGGCCTGCATCGGCTCCTCTTTCATTGATCGACGTGGATAATGGTTATTATATAGTTCGGTTCAAGAACGAGGAAGATTCTCTTCATGCCTTGTCCGGCGGACCATGGATGGTATCGGGGCAATACCTTCATGTCCAGCAATGGCATGAAAAGTTCAATCCGGCCACAAATGAAATCACGACAATGGTGGCGTGGATCCGAATTCCAAAGATTCCCATGCATCTGTATAATAGGCCGTATCTCCTCCGCGCTGCCACGGCCGTAGGCGAAGTCTTGAGCATTGATTTTAACACCGACGAAACAGCCAGAGGACGCTTTGCCCGGATTGCTGTCAAGATAGATTTGGACAAGCCACTTACTTCTCGGGTAATTCTTGAAGATGATATTTTCAATGTTGAATATGAAAATATAAAGCTTGTATGTTTTAATTGTGGGAGGTATGGCCATAATTCGGCTTCTTGCCCTACTCCAAAAGCCCCTCCTCCTGAGCAGGCCCCTGAAAAACCCCAAGTTGATGTCCATGTTGCTGATGCTTCTGACCATGACGTGAATGTTGGTTATGGCCCGTGGATGCTTGTGCCTTCAAGAAGGAGACCAAGAATGGCGACTACATCTTCAGGAGTGGTGACTGGTTCGACTCGGAATCGTTTTGATGCTCTTGGTGAGGTGCATGATACCCCAGTGCTCGATCCTCCCCCTGTGCATACACCTGCCCCTCGGCCAGTCCCTTTTTCTCGGCCAAGATCTCCCCCTAGATCCACCATCCCAACGCTGTCTAGGAATCTTGACGTTTGTTATCCCAATTCTAGCTCCTCGATTCCCCATGTCGCTCCTTCATCCTCCTCCCCCAACCGCCAGAGGAGTCGTAGCCCTCGCTCTAGGGACCCCACAGACACCAGTAGCATGCCGCCTTCTCCTTCCTGGACTAAACAGCCATCGGGTGCATGGACTAAGCCAATTCCAACTTCCCTTCCTCCTGGCCAGCATTTGGCCTTCTCGGTTATTGACCCTTCTATTCACTCCTATAAACGAATTCGTAATATGGATGGATCTTTAGGTGGACGGCCTCCTGACCAAGCTTGCTCAGTTATGGACGTGCAGCCCCCTGAGCATGTTACTGCTCCATTACCTTTGAGGGACAAGGCAACTAGCTTGCCACCTTGATTACAGCTAAGTCTTTCCATATCTTTTTCTTTACATGATTTTTTTCCTATGGATTGTAATATTGCTTGTTGGAATGTTCAGGGCGCGGCTTCGTCACCCTTTCGAAGGGAATTCCGTGATCTTACTACAAACAAAAGAATTGATCTTATTGCGGTTTTTGAACCTCGAATTAGTGGTAACCAGGTGATAATGGCCAAAATTGACCATTATTTTCAATCTATTTTCGTGTCTAATACGGACATTTGATCGCATTCCGGTCTTATTTAAATAAGAAAGCAGTTGAATTTGACAAATATATGCAAGTTTGTATAAATAATAAGCTGGTATTGAAAAACACAAAAATATTGTTATTTTTATTAATTCTTATTAAAAAATCCAAAAACATGATAAAAATATTAAAAATCCTCTACTTGATTAATTTTGGTTCGATATTGTCTATTCAGTGAAACACGGGTTCATTTAATGGAACACAAACCAAATAATCAAGTGGAATAAATATACATATTTATATTATTTTATATTTTGATGTATATATTTTTAATTTTTATGTTTATTTATTTCTATTATTTTTTTTGCTATAATTAAATTAATTGGTCACTAATCACTTTTAATTTTAATTAAATTGCAGGTGATTTAATTAGGTCCAAGAGTTCAACAGTCCAATCCAATTTTCAATCCAATGTTTAATCTGGCCCAGTAAAAATTGGCCCAATACCACATTCAAGCCCAATCAACCCAATGGCCCAAACCCCAAACCTAACCCTAAACCCTAGCCGCCACCCCCGCCGCCGGCGCCGCCACCCCCGCCGCCGGCCATATCCACCTTGCCGCTCTCCTGCATCCAAATCCGATCTCACCACCACGCATCCTCACTTCCGTCTCCACCACCTGTCCCGACCACAACCACCCCATCTCCGCCACCACAGCCATTGCCCTCTCCTCCATGGCCGATTCAATACCACCTTCGGCCACAACCAACCCCAAAAAACCAAAGAAAATCCGCCCCTCTCCAATCAAACCCAACCATTCCGACCACCATCTTCTCCCCACAGTTTCTTCTCCGACCTCACCTCCAACAGCCGCCGTGGTTGCCGGCTTCTCCGGACAAGCTGTACAAGGAAGAAGAAAACCTCCCCCAATTATTTTTCAACCTCTTGCCGACCAACACCTCTCCGACGCAGATCCGCCGCCGCTCGCCTCCGCCGCCGCCCATCTCCACCACTGATTAGGGGCAAAAGTCTTGAAAGTCGGAGAAAAAGAAAACAGAGAAGAATCGAGACAAGAGGAGGAAGAAGCAGTAGAAAGAAGAAAGAATGAAAAATTTTGACAACTGGAAGAGAGAAATGGAAAAGAAGAACGAGGAAAGAGAGAAAAGAAAGAGAGAGAAAGAAAATTGAAACATTTGTCGCGGAAGGGTGCATCGCGACAAAATGCTCCGCGACCAAAAAATGCTCCGCGACCAAGTGCTCCGCGACCAAAAATGCTCCGCGACTGTGAGAGGAGTAGCAAAACACAAAATTTGTCGCGGAACATTGCTCCGCGACAAAGGACCGCGACACAGACAGAGATCAGCATTCCGCGACAAACCCCTCACGTGACATGCCCATGCTCATTTTTCCCACATTTTGGAATAATTGGAAAGTCCCTGGACTTGAGGTCCCATTGGGTAAGGGATTTTCGTCTTATCCCCTGGGACTCGAGCTCCCGTCCCCTCCTGTGCGAAAATCTGAAGCAAAAAGCAAATCTTATCTGTTGTGTCCCTATGCAAGCTGTTCCGCGACAAAACATTTTTGCTTAGCGACACGATGGGCTCAATGGGCCTAGGGCTAATTTTGCTCATCTATAAATATATCCTCCCTCCCCCCCTTGAACAGTAACCTAGCTACACTATAGTTTATTTTCACTGTTCTTGGAGGCACCACTGTGCTCTCCAAAAACATGTTAGAGTAGGTAGCTTAGTTTATTTTTATGCAATGTAGATGTAGATTTTAGCTTAGCTTTAATTTATGCTTTGTAATAAATTAGTGTAGCTAGTGTTCACTTTTATTTTTCCAGTTTTATATTTTGTAGTTTGTGGATTTCAAACACTTAATTAATGGGTGTATTTTGAACCATGTTTTGGTATTGTAGTTAGGTTTTATTGCTTTCCTTATTTAATAAAATGCATAAACACTTGATATTTGGCCCTTGATAGATTTAGTGTAGGTGTTATTTTAAATTCAGTGATAGCATAGGCTGTTTGCATCTTTTTGCTATTAGTGCTTGTTTTTGTTATTTCTTTTTATTTTATTTTTGGTGTTCTGTTCCTACTTTTTCTTCTTTAGTTCTTAGGTAGTGTTTTTATTTTTAGTTTTATTTTTTATTTCTAATGGATTAGATCTAAAAAGGGGATAGTATTAAAGTGTTTGTGCATATTTATTAAAAATTGCATTTCCTATATTGTATTATATCACGTTGTAACCCCACGGGTTGCAACGTAATTTTCCCGTTGTGATCCCACGGATCACAACGCACACCCATGTAATGCAATATTAGGCGTTATGCTGCCAAAAATTTTATAAATTTTTAAAACCTTTTGTCGCCATACACTTTGTCGCGGACCCACAGTCCGCGACACAACCCTGTTTAGCGACAGAGGACCAAACTCTTGCATTTTGTCTGCATGGCTTTTGTCGCGAAACCCTTGTCGCGGAACCATGCTCCGCGACAAAATCTTATTCCGAGACAGAAAATTATGCCTTGCCATTAATTTTAAAACCCCTTGGTCGCGATGCAACTCTTGTCGCGGAACCACGTTCCGCGACAAAATCCTTAATTAGAGACCAAGGACCCAAATACTTGTAATTTTATTCTGGGAGGACTCTGTCGCGGAACCTTTGTCGCGGAACCACGGTCCGCGACAAAATCCTTGTTCCGCGATCAGGACTTATGTCCTTACCAATTTTCAAAACCCTTTGTCGCGGAACCATGTTCCGCGACAAAATTTTTTGGTTAGCGACAAAGCAAACCCTAATTTTCAAAATTCAATTCCTCTTATTTCCCACCCCTTTGTCGCGAAACCCTTGTCGCGGACCCATGGTCCGCGACACAAACTCTATTCCGCGACAAAGTGGCACCTTTTTGCCAAATTTTTATTCTTCATCTCACCCCATTAATTAATTGAACCTTTATATTAATATTTTGAGGTTGAAATCCAATGATCTCAACCCATGATTAATTTGATATAAAGAACTTTGTTCAATTTTCCATTAAAATATTTTTCTATAAATGATTAAACTCTAATGATCTAAGTATATAATCCGGACTGTAATTAATTAATTATGGAATGAGTGATTATTTAGATATAAAGAGTGATTATGGATTGATTTCCATACCTTGCATGAGAAACCAATGTCTCTCATGCAAGATGACCCAAAAATATTTTTCTTTTATTTATTTTGTCTTTTCCGTGATGTGTGAAACAGCTAATAAGGAATATATCAGATTAATGTTGGCGGGTATTCCCACACGGATAACTAGCTCGTGGTCTGTATATTAATTATTAAATGTTATTTTGCATGGTCCGAATAGTGGTCGGTGGAAGCCTTGGCGGTTCGTCCATCCGGGATTATAATAGCTGCTCAGCTGACTCCTATCCGGATACAGTTTTCTTTTCTTTATTTTAATTTCAAACACGAATCTGGAGCTGTAGTAATGTTAGATGATATTTGCCAATGTCATCTAATAATTATTGCAGTGATAGAACATGTGGGTTTTTATCCAAATTCACAGATAGTGGTGTAACACCCCGAAATTCATCCTCATAAGGTTTCAGAATGTTACCGCCACACTTGTCAGTCAGGCTCGCCCTTTGGCTAACTTAATTGACAAGTGCTACGGCTAAATATCTTCACATATAATTTTTTGTAATATGGACTTTAAAAATTATTGCCAATTTTATAAAATATAGTCATAAGAAAATTTAAAGTACTTAATACCAAAGCCATTGTTCTTTCTCACGCGGAAGCATAAACTAAAGGCAATATCTAAGACATTAATAATTAAAAGTACGTGGTTCCTTAAAGCAACAATCTTTTTGATGAAAGGTAATCCCATCCCCAAATGCTCATGTCATGAGATGCAGTTCACATGTCAGCTCCAATATCTGTAAAAAGATAACACAACAACTTTTTATCAGTACAATGGTACTGAGTAAGTCAACCCGCTCCACTTTAAGAAGTGGATTTTAAAATAATGGTTGACACTCATTTAAAAAAAATAATTTTCACTTTTTCTTTTAAAAAGGATCACACACATTACCTTTAACAAAATAAATAACTTTCATTCTTACCATTGTAGCAACTATGCACAAGAGGACACCATTTTCCATATATCATATCATATCATATCATATCATATCATATCATATCGATCATAAGTCATGATCAGCATGCAGCGGACTCATATACAGACACACTCCGGAGCCTTGGGTAACCCATCACGGATACACCCAAGAGTATAGACTCATACATGCAACAACGCCGTTTTGGCACAATTTATCAACAATGCCGTCTTGGCATATTTAGAGGGGGAGGCCCCGCAAGACACATCCCTAGTGCATTAGCCCTCTATCAAGTATGGCATCTTACTCAAGTTAATAGTGCACAATGGATTTAAAAGAGTTTTTCACAATTTTTCCACATAATATCCTCTTTAAAAGAGTTTTCAACAATTTCACGGGAGTAACCTCATAACAAGGGCATTCAATAATGCCAAATATCATTTCAACATTTAACTCCCATATCAATATCTCATAGATATGAAAATATCATTTCATGGATCTCAAAATCCAACAATTTCTCATTTGGACCAAATATCAAGTCCAATGTCGCAGTTTACGCCAAGTCAGTTTAAAAATTCATATGAAAGGCGATTGCTTTGAAATTTAAACTGTAGATACTCAACACATATTTGAACAAGTTTCATGTTTTACACTTTTCAAAATAAGGTATGGAAATAGTTCAAAAATTGAGTTCTTTTCAGAACATGTATTCTGTCAGAAATTCAATAGTGACTCTATAATTTTCAACAGGTTTTAAAAATAGTAATTTGCGACCAAAAATTCTAAAATTCTACTACAAGGTAGATAACATATAGATAAATATTTTTCATGAATAAACCATTTAGGTTTGAAACACTTAAGACCTTCAAAAATGAGGATTTCAGAAACACTATCATTTCTTAGATTTCAACAAAAAGAGATTTCGACCTTTCGATAAAGCGGATCCCATAACTTTTTCATATGAGTTCTAAAAATTATAAAAGTTTCCAGAAATATACTCAACTCAATAAGGAACAAGTTTTATGAAGGAACCTTTGAGGTATAATGAACCAAAATATTTTAAAAAGATGGATCATTACGTAAACGAAAAACGGACAGATTTTGGTATAATGAGGGAATTCTAATTTTGTACTCTTAAAACATGGATGAGGATCTCCAAACTTAAAGAGAGAGTGTTAACTTACAGAATAGATGTATAAGACCAAGGAGATTCAAAGATAATGACCGTTATAACACAAGATTCGCACCACAAATTACGGGTTTCGCTGAAATTCGACAAATAGAGGGAAATCAATTTATAGTATAAAAATAAAAGATTTAGATCTCTAAGATACAAGTTTCAAGGATGATATCTTACTAACCAAGTGTTGAGAAGAATTAGAACTCTTAGAATGATGAAGGTTGCCAAGCCTACAAGACTCCACAATCCTTAAGATATGCTCACTATGTGGGAGAACTTTGAAGAATAAAATGGATAGTGAATTTGGCCAATGAGATGGATGAGATTGGTGTGTTTGAAGGCTAGAAACTCCCTCTATTTATAGGCTAAGATTTGAACAATTGAACATGACACATTGTGAGAGTGATTACAACCTCACCAATCATCCAATTAAGTGTGTCTTGAGCAATAATGGTTAGAGTATTTGTATCCACTCATTTGGTCCTTATAGCCTAACAAAGAGGCTATTAATTTGGGAGGCTACTAATTTTGTCCATCATGTTGTCTATTAACATAATGGTTTGCCTATTATGGAGGCTATTAATCTTGGTGGGTTCAAGAGATAATTGATCACCTTTCTTTGCTAGCCATTCATCCAAGACACTTGTTAATCATGTTGATTTTTCATCTATTTGTTTAGGAAGAAAATTTCTTGCAATTGCTTTTTAACCTTATATTTGTGTAAGTAGTGTATCATGAAAATGATTGAAGTATTAGCTTGTCTAGAAAAATCATTATTCTTGCCATTATTTAGTGGCATGCATTTATACTCAATGAGTTGGATATGATAATATAATATTTATTTATTTATTTCAAGTATTGTATTTATATTAATGTGCTTTCAAAAAGATAATAATAATATACTTGCATGGTTTTATTTTATTCATAACAATACTCAAACCACAAAGTCTTCATGTCATCATCAAATAAAAATTATAATCTATGAATATATTTTCTTATATATAAAAGTTAATTCTCATAGATTCACATAAAAACTCATACTTTTATTTTTATAAAAATTTATTCCATAATGAATACCAAAGTACTTAAAATATTCACATACTATCCTCATAAAAATTTTCAAGACCAATGTGTATATATATAAAAACTTATATATATAATTTAAACAATTGATTTAAAAACTATATAATTCTATTACCCTTGATATTGAAATTCATATTTCTTTTGGAAAAGACAAATTTACATATATAGTTTTTCAAGTGTTGTTTTGTAGAAAAAAACAATATACTAATTCTTTAAGCAAGTTATTAAATATTTAATAAAAGTCTCTTTAGTGAATTACAATTATTTCGGGTAATTTCTATGGTATTACAATCCACCCTCCTTAAGAATCAACTTCGTCCTCGAAGTTTTAATGAAAAGTACTATGGCAATCTAATATGCGGAATATAAGATAAAAGTTAATGGAAAAGAAAAAAAATAGGAGATTTTGAACATACCCTATCAAGATTGTGTCGGGTGGTTATAAGTGGAGTCTAAGATGACAGTGGCAACTGTCATTTAGGGAATTTCACTATCTAAAAATCATTCCATCTGGAATAATTGGGAACTGGATAGCAGATGTTTGCAGTCCAGATCACCCCAGTTATTTCTGGCACTATTTTTAGCCAAATAAATTCTTCTCATCTCCGGCTATTTCATCTTTGTGTTTCAACTTCTGTCTAAACCCACCGTATATTTTGGGTTATTTGATTTTACACTTCTCATATAAAATTATGCCTGATAATATTATGTAAATATTGTGGTCAAATTATTTTGGGATCCTTCCCTTGGACATAGAAGTCGTGATTTAAATCAGATGTCTCATATTAAATTTCCAACAAAAATTCATTTATAAAATCCGGATCTAAGTAAGGGATAAATTCCACAGTTATGACTAATTCATATCCGACTGGGGGTTGATTTTGGGAAATTAAAAGCAGAGTCAGCGATTAGGTCCCATCTAGACTGAAAGGATCTGTATTTTAATTGAGAGTCTAGTACCTGTTTAGGGAATGATTTTCAAACATCTATTATTTTCCAAAATTGCTGTGTGTTGGAAATCTGGTATTAAATATCACACTAAGATGGGGTTGTAACACCCCAGATTTTTTTTATCAACGTCCAAGGGAATAAAAATTTATTCCGATCAATGTTGAAATATTTCCGAGAAGAAGAAAATAATTTATCACAATAAATTATTGCTCGGAAATGAAACGCCGATAGATTTAAATTCAAAATGGAATAAAAGAGGGAAAGGAAGCCCGAAGACATTCCATGAGTTGAGTCAAGATAATTGGAATTAAATTTAATAAGGAAAAGAATTTTAATTCCAAGAACCCGTGAAGTCGGAAGAAATTTAATAAAACAAGTTATTGCACGGGAATCAAAAGACGACGAATTGGAAGTCGACGAAACCGAGACCGACGGACTTAAGATCTCAAACATGAAATTCATTTGAGTCAAGATAAACTTAAGATAAGAATTTATGATCCAAGAATGACCCGAAAAATCGAGCCCGAAAACGTAGGAGGATAGAAGTCCGAAAGAGAGGAGGAAAAGCACGACGGATCGCACGACACCGCCCGGACCGAAGTCCAGGCGAGGGTGGCGCGCACCCGGCGCGGGAATCCCAAGGTTAGCGCGCCAACCCCGCGCGGCGCAGCAGTCGCGCTGTCACGTTTCGGCGGCGCGCACCCGGCGTGGGGTTTGGCTAAAAACCGCCCCAACCCCGCGCCACCATGACAGCATCAGCGTTTGTCGCGTTTTGGCGACTTTCTCGCCAATTTTCGGGGCCCAAGTGAGGAATCTCGATCTATCACGGGTGTGGCATCTTTTGGACGTTATGTATTGAGTCCCATCTTCATTTGTCAGCCATTTTTCATCAATCAATCACCCCAAACTCTCCAAAAACTCTCCCAAAGCCAAACACTCTTCCGACGAACTTCCGGCGACTTTCCGACGAGTTTCCGGCAACCAAATCCAACCAAGGAAGTGTGTAGATCAAGGATTTCAGGCTTTGGATTGTTGGTAAGATGTTATTCAAGTTTCCATATGATTTTAAGATCATAAACATCATCCTAACTTACGAATCTTCGTATTCAAACACAAATCGGAGCCAAGGGAAGAATAGATCGGGTGGAAGAGATTCGTTCGTGGCATCCCGTGGATTCCGGACGACCCCGTAACTTCCTAAACATCATCCCCACTGTAAGTTAACCTTACTATGGTTTTGGGTGACTTAAAATGCAACCAAACATAGAGATCCAACTCAAGAAAATTTATAAAAATCTGTCAACAAAAGAAACCCTCAACGCAGCGTTTTTGTATGAATTTTTCGAACCTCTAAAGCTGCTCAAACAATAAAACTCAAAACATGAAAAGTGTTCCTAAGACATTAATCTAGCTACTGTAAAAATTTTGGAATTTTTCATGTTGATTTGAAACGTGAAACCAACCCAAAACCGAAGAGCATTAAATCTGAATCTTAGAACTTGGACAGATTTCATTCTCAATCTTGTTAGCCATTTTGACCTTGGATCTAGGCCGATCTAGGATTGGTATTGAACATGAAAGTTGTAGATCTATGAGCTTAGAACATTTCTGCAAGTTTTTAGAATTTTTCGTTGAGATTTGAACCTCCGAACTCGAGCCGATCCAATCTGCGTTAGAACCGATGTCAAGAACCTTGACAGATTTCTTAATCAAACTCAACGAGCAAAACTCTTACTTCGAGTGTTCAAACCTGAAAACTCAAAACTAAGATTTTGATCCAAAGATCATGATCTATATTGTGTAAAAATTTTAGAAATTTTCATCAAGTCTTGATACCCCAAATCGTATCGGACATATTCTGCGTTTTTAAGAATTGTCAAAGGATGACAGATTTCATAGCCGATCTTGATGAGCTTATTCCTATCATTTCTAGTCCGAATCAATCTCCATGATCTAAACAAAAGTTGTTGGAAATCATGTCTAGTATGTCTCTGTAAAATTTCAGAATTTTTGAAGTCCATTTGATATGTCAAAAAGTCAAATCTTTTAACGTTGTCAAACCTGAATCCTGACAGCTTTTTGATTCTGAAGAAAACTTGATTTTTGACATGCTTCCCATCGTTTTTCCGAAAAACTTAAAACACGAAAGTTGTTCGTTGGGATGTTTTTGAGCTACTGTGAAAATTTCAGAACAATCGCCTAAGAAATGGATTTTTAAACCAAAAAGGCGCAAACTGTGACATCGATCGATTTTTGAAATCTTTTAGACAACGATCGAGAAGTTGGAATTACGATATATCTATACTTTTGAAAAATCCCGTTACACCAAATAAAAACATTTTCTTAAAAGAATTCTTTTGAAAACATTGGGGACTTGTGACCAAGTTTGATATTATCAATACGATTCATGCGGGTTTGATTCCCTATGATATATTTGAGTTCTTGCGGGTTAGATTCCCCAAGGGCGACTGTATGTTTTTCCTGCGGGTTAGATTCCCCAGGATGTATTGAGTTCTTGCGGGTTAGATTCCCCAAGAGCGATTGAATGATCCCTGCGGAAATATTGGTTATGAGGATTGCGGTCACAAGAGCCCTGGTGAATGATGAACTATAAAAGAAACGAAAAATATTTTGAGAAACGATACTTTTGAAATTGGTTGAGGCCGCCGGATCGCCGGCTAAATGATACTTATGAAATTGGCTGCGGCCGCCGGATCACCGGCTATCTATTGTTGAGATGGATACGTAACGGGAAAATAAGAGATTCAATATTTTTAAGTATTTATGCCTTGCAAATCATTTTACTACAAGAAATGTTTTATAAAATTTAATTAAAGGCTTTGAAACCCCTAACCCATGCTATGTGTTAACTTACTCAGCGCGTTTTTGCTGACCCAAACCATTTATCTCCTTTTTCTTACAGAGTACGAAGAACATGCATCGTCATATGCATACATGGGAACATTAGGGGAAATCTTTATTTTAAATCCCTGCCTTTAATTACGACCTGCATGAACGGGACTGTTTACCCGTGTCCATGTTGGCCCTTATACAGAATTTCCGCTGCAACTTTGATGTATTATCTTTAAATTATCTATGAATGGGCTGTTTGAATATTTTAAATCCTGAAAAACCATAGCCTTGCATCTCTTTAGCGAGCTCGGAGAAACCGTGTCTTGCTAGGGAGGTGTGGCGGTGGCACCCCGGCCTGGGTTATCAAATCCGGGGTGTTACAGAGTGGTATCAGAGCCCGGACTATTTTAAATCTATTTATTTTAAAGAAAATATCTGATACCAAAGTGGTACCAGAGACCAGAATATTTTAAAACTACTATTTTAAAGAGTTCGGAATATTTTTAAACTATTATTTTCAAGTATTATTATTTTAAAGTTATCATTTCTAAACTAGTAATATATTTTAAAGATCCCAATTATTATTTTGAAGTTAAAAGCCCAAAATTTTAGCCCAAATTTTTTTTTTGAGGCCCAAGAAATTATCTTGGCCCAATAGCCTTGTTTTTATTTAAAGCCCAAATAATTTATTTCTTTCGGCCCAATATAGCGGCCCGAACCTTTTATCCTTATTTTAATCTATCCATGGAATAAATTTATTTTAAAACCCATGGATAAATAAAGGCGTGCATAAAATTTTTTTTTATTGGGGGGATCACATATGCATATGCATACATAAATACACTAACTCTTTTTATGTGAATTATCGGTAATAAGAAACACTCCTACCTTAGAACTCGACATGATCTTGACTTAGGAGCGCTTGCTTAAGACTAACTTTGCCTTAGTCCTAGATCTTGATCACTTAGAAACTCATCTTCGCGTGCTTCTATAATAGAAAATGGCACCTAGAGGAAGACCTAACAATCCACCCATCCCACCCAACACCAATGAAGAGCTACGACAACCCGATGAACCAGTGCAAGACGTTAGTGCAACCAATCAAGGAGGGGAAGTAGCCTCCATGCCTAAGAACTTAAGTGACCAATTAAGAGCTATAGAGGAAGCTGTGGTTGCCTTGGGGAATGCACTAATCAACCAAGGGCAAGGCAAGAGAAAACGAGACCACAGAACCGATAACTACTTAGGAATGAACCATATTCGGGGAGGCCCGAATAGACCACCTCGAGGCAACGGTGGAAGAAACAGAGGGATGGTTTACAACCATGGTGACTATACGCCACCGTGCCCAAGATGTGGTAACCCACATTATGCGAGAGGATGCCCTAAGCCCGGAGCGTGCTTTCGGTGTGGTCGATTTGGTCATCGGCTACGTAACTGCCAAACGCGGATAGAGAATATTAACAAGAGAAAGGAAGAGCCATGGGATGATTGAACGACATTGATCAGGCTGACTTGCCAGCTCAGTGAGGAAGGATCGTAGGCGATGATACTCGAACCCTCGTGGGAATAATACATAGGCAGTTATGGGAACATAACTGTAATCTTAAGGGGGGGAGGATGTAATACCCCGTATTTCGAAACTCGAGTATTTTGTATCCCAAATAAATTCCTTCTGAACTACGTAATGACTTGATCCCTTCACAGGGTACGTAGGCAACTTGGGAATTTCAATTCTGGGTTCAATCAAACAATAATCAAACAATAATCAAACAATAATCAAACAATAATCAAACAATAATCAAACAACAAACGACGATCAACAATCGAACAATAATTCAATAACACAACATCGCAAATAGTAAACAAAAAGGACCATAACTCTTCGCGCGAGAAAAGCCGAAGCACAACTTCGGGGACGAAGTTGATTCTTAAGGGGGGGAGAGTGTAACACCCCAGATTTTTTTTATCAACGTCCAAGGGAATAAAAATTTATTCCGATCAATGTTGAAATATTTCCGAGAAGAAGAAAATAATTTATCACAATAAATTATTGCTCGGAAATGAAACGCCGATAGATTTAAATTCAAAATGGAATAAAAGAGGGAAAGGAAGCCCGAAGACATTCCATGAGTTGAGTCAAGATAATTGGAATTAAATTTAATAAGGAAAAGAATTTTAATTCCAAGAACCCGTGAAGTCGGAAGAAATTTAATAAAACAAGTTATTGCACGGGAATCAAAAGACGACGAATTGGAAGTCGACGAAACCGAGACCGACGGACTTAAGATCTCAAACATGAAATTCATTTGAGTCAAGATAAACTTAAGATAAGAATTTATGATCCAAGAATGACCCGAAAAATCGAGCCCGAAAACGTAGGAGGATAGAAGTCCGAAAGAGAGGAGGAAAAGCACGACGGATCGCACGACACCGCCCGGACCGAAGTCCAGGCGAGGGTGGCGCGCACCCGGCGCGGGAATCCCAAGGTTAGCGCGCCAACCCCGCGCGGCGCAGCAGTCGCGCTGTCACGTTTCGGCGGCGCGCACCCGGCGTGGGGTTTGGCTAAAAACCGCCCCAACCCCGCGCCACCATGACAGCATCAGCGTTTGTCGCGTTTTGGCGACTTTCTCGCCAATTTTCGGGGCCCAAGTGAGGAATCTCGATCTATCACGGGTGTGGCATCTTTTGGACGTTATGTATTGAGTCCCATCTTCATTTGTCAGCCATTTTTCATCAATCAATCACCCCAAACTCTCCAAAAACTCTCCCAAAGCCAAACACTCTTCCGACGAACTTCCGGCGACTTTCCGACGAGTTTCCGGCAACCAAATCCAACCAAGGAAGTGTGTAGATCAAGGATTTCAGGCTTTGGATTGTTGGTAAGATGTTATTCAAGTTTCCATATGATTTTAAGATCATAAACATCATCCTAACTTACGAATCTTCGTATTCAAACACAAATCGGAGCCAAGGGAAGAATAGATCGGGTGGAAGAGATTCGTTCGTGGCATCCCGTGGATTCCGGACGACCCCGTAACTTCCTAAACATCATCCCCACTGTAAGTTAACCTTACTATGGTTTTGGGTGACTTAAAATGCAACCAAACATAGAGATCCAACTCAAGAAAATTTATAAAAATCTGTCAACAAAAGAAACCCTCAACGCAGCGTTTTTGTATGAATTTTTCGAACCTCTAAAGCTGCTCAAACAATAAAACTCAAAACATGAAAAGTGTTCCTAAGACATTAATCTAGCTACTGTAAAAATTTTGGAATTTTTCATGTTGATTTGAAACGTGAAACCAACCCAAAACCGAAGAGCATTAAATCTGAATCTTAGAACTTGGACAGATTTCATTCTCAATCTTGTTAGCCATTTTGACCTTGGATCTAGGCCGATCTAGGATTGGTATTGAACATGAAAGTTGTAGATCTATGAGCTTAGAACATTTCTGCAAGTTTTTAGAATTTTTCGTTGAGATTTGAACCTCCGAACTCGAGCCGATCCAATCTGCGTTAGAACCGATGTCAAGAACCTTGACAGATTTCTTAATCAAACTCAACGAGCAAAACTCTTACTTCGAGTGTTCAAACCTGAAAACTCAAAACTAAGATTTTGATCCAAAGATCATGATCTATATTGTGTAAAAATTTTAGAAATTTTCATCAAGTCTTGATACCCCAAATCGTATCGGACATATTCTGCGTTTTTAAGAATTGTCAAAGGATGACAGATTTCATAGCCGATCTTGATGAGCTTATTCCTATCATTTCTAGTCCGAATCAATCTCCATGATCTAAACAAAAGTTGTTGGAAATCATGTCTAGTATGTCTCTGTAAAATTTCAGAATTTTTGAAGTCCATTTGATATGTCAAAAAGTCAAATCTTTTAACGTTGTCAAACCTGAATCCTGACAGCTTTTTGATTCTGAAGAAAACTTGATTTTTGACATGCTTCCCATCGTTTTTCCGAAAAACTTAAAACACGAAAGTTGTTCGTTGGGATGTTTTTGAGCTACTGTGAAAATTTCAGAACAATCGCCTAAGAAATGGATTTTTAAACCAAAAAGGCGCAAACTGTGACATCGATCGATTTTTGAAATCTTTTAGACAACGATCGAGAAGTTGGAATTACGATATATCTATACTTTTGAAAAATCCCGTTACACCAAATAAAAACATTTTCTTAAAAGAATTCTTTTGAAAACATTGGGGACTTGTGACCAAGTTTGATATTATCAATACGATTCATGCGGGTTTGATTCCCTATGATATATTTGAGTTCTTGCGGGTTAGATTCCCCAAGGGCGACTGTATGTTTTTCCTGCGGGTTAGATTCCCCAGGATGTATTGAGTTCTTGCGGGTTAGATTCCCCAAGAGCGATTGAATGATCCCTGCGGAAATATTGGTTATGAGGATTGCGGTCACAAGAGCCCTGGTGAATGATGAACTATAAAAGAAACGAAAAATATTTTGAGAAACGATACTTTTGAAATTGGTTGAGGCCGCCGGATCGCCGGCTAAATGATACTTATGAAATTGGCTGCGGCCGCCGGATCACCGGCTATCTATTGTTGAGATGGATACGTAACGGGAAAATAAGAGATTCAATATTTTTAAGTATTTATGCCTTGCAAATCATTTTACTACAAGAAATGTTTTATAAAATTTAATTAAAGGCTTTGAAACCCCTAACCCATGCTATGTGTTAACTTACTCAGCGCGTTTTTGCTGACCCAAACCATTTATCTCCTTTTTCTTACAGAGTACGAAGAACATGCATCGTCATATGCATACATGGGAACATTAGGGGAAATCTTTATTTTAAATCCCTGCCTTTAATTACGACCTGCATGAACGGGACTGTTTACCCGTGTCCATGTTGGCCCTTATACAGAATTTCCGCTGCAACTTTGATGTATTATCTTTAAATTATCTATGAATGGGCTGTTTGAATATTTTAAATCCTGAAAAACCATAGCCTTGCATCTCTTTAGCGAGCTCGGAGAAACCGTGTCTTGCTAGGGAGGTGTGGCGGTGGCACCCCGGCCTGGGTTATCAAATCCGGGGTGTTACAGAGTGGTATCAGAGCCCGGACTATTTTAAATCTATTTATTTTAAAGAAAATATCTGATACCAAAGTGGTACCAGAGACCAGAATATTTTAAAACTACTATTTTAAAGAGTTCGGAATATTTTTAAACTATTATTTTCAAGTATTATTATTTTAAAGTTATCATTTCTAAACTAGTAATATATTTTAAAGATCCCAATTATTATTTTGAAGTTAAAAGCCCAAAATTTTAGCCCAAATTTTTTTTTTGAGGCCCAAGAAATTATCTTGGCCCAATAGCCTTGTTTTTATTTAAAGCCCAAATAATTTATTTCTTTCGGCCCAATATAGCGGCCCGAACCTTTTATCCTTATTTTAATCTATCCATGGAATAAATTTATTTTAAAACCCATGGATAAATAAAGGCGTGCATAAAATTTTTTTTTATTGGGGGGATCACATATGCATATGCATACATAAATACACTAACTCTTTTTATGTGAATTATCGGTAATAAGAAACACTCCTACCTTAGAACTCGACATGATCTTGACTTAGGAGCGCTTGCTTAAGACTAACTTTGCCTTAGTCCTAGATCTTGATCACTTAGAAACTCATCTTCGCGTGCTTCTATAATAGAAAATGGCACCTAGAGGAAGACCTAACAATCCACCCATCCCACCCAACACCAATGAAGAGCTACGACAACCCGATGAACCAGTGCAAGACGTTAGTGCAACCAATCAAGGAGGGGAAGTAGCCTCCATGCCTAAGAACTTAAGTGACCAATTAAGAGCTATAGAGGAAGCTGTGGTTGCCTTGGGGAATGCACTAATCAACCAAGGGCAAGGCAAGAGAAAACGAGACCACAGAACCGATAACTACTTAGGAATGAACCATATTCGGGGAGGCCCGAATAGACCACCTCGAGGCAACGGTGGAAGAAACAGAGGGATGGTTTACAACCATGGTGACTATACGCCACCGTGCCCAAGATGTGGTAACCCACATTATGCGAGAGGATGCCCTAAGCCCGGAGCGTGCTTTCGGTGTGGTCGATTTGGTCATCGGCTACGTAACTGCCAAACGCGGATAGAGAATATTAACAAGAGAAAGGAAGAGCCATGGGATGATTGAACGACATTGATCAGGCTGACTTGCCAGCTCAGTGAGGAAGGATCGTAGGCGATGATACTCGAACCCTCGTGGGAATAATACATAGGCAGTTATGGGAACATAACTGTAATCTTAAGGGGGGGAGGATGTAATACCCCGTATTTCGAAACTCGAGTATTTTGTATCCCAAATAAATTCCTTCTGAACTACGTAATGACTTGATCCCTTCACAGGGTACGTAGGCAACTTGGGAATTTCAATTCTGGGTTCAATCAAACAATAATCAAACAATAATCAAACAATAATCAAACAATAATCAAACAATAATCAAACAACAAACGACGATCAACAATCGAACAATAATTCAATAACACAACATCGCAAATAGTAAACAAAAAGGACCATAACTCTTCGCGCGAGAAAAGCCGAAGCACAACTTCGGGGACGAAGTTGATTCTTAAGGGGGGGAGAGTGTAACACCCCAGATTTTTTTTATCAACGTCCAAGGGAATAAAAATTTATTCCGATCAATGTTGAAATATTTCCGAGAAGAAGAAAATAATTTATCACAATAAATTATTGCTCGGAAATGAAACGCCGATAGATTTAAATTCAAAATGGAATAAAAGAGGGAAAGGAAGCCCGAAGACATTCCATGAGTTGAGTCAAGATAATTGGAATTAAATTTAATAAGGAAAAGAATTTTAATTCCAAGAACCCGTGAAGTCGGAAGAAATTTAATAAAACAAGTTATTGCACGGGAATCAAAAGACGACGAATTGGAAGTCGACGAAACCGAGACCGACGGACTTAAGATCTCAAACATGAAATTCATTTGAGTCAAGATAAACTTAAGATAAGAATTTATGATCCAAGAATGACCCGAAAAATCGAGCCCGAAAACGTAGGAGGATAGAAGTCCGAAAGAGAGGAGGAAAAGCACGACGGATCGCACGACACCGCCCGGACCGAAGTCCAGGCGAGGGTGGCGCGCACCCGGCGCGGGAATCCCAAGGTTAGCGCGCCAACCCCGCGCGGCGCAGCAGTCGCGCTGTCACGTTTCGGCGGCGCGCACCCGGCGTGGGGTTTGGCTAAAAACCGCCCCAACCCCGCGCCACCATGACAGCATCAGCGTTTGTCGCGTTTTGGCGACTTTCTCGCCAATTTTCGGGGCCCAAGTGAGGAATCTCGATCTATCACGGGTGTGGCATCTTTTGGACGTTATGTATTGAGTCCCATCTTCATTTGTCAGCCATTTTTCATCAATCAATCACCCCAAACTCTCCAAAAACTCTCCCAAAGCCAAACACTCTTCCGACGAACTTCCGGCGACTTTCCGACGAGTTTCCGGCAACCAAATCCAACCAAGGAAGTGTGTAGATCAAGGATTTCAGGCTTTGGATTGTTGGTAAGATGTTATTCAAGTTTCCATATGATTTTAAGATCATAAACATCATCCTAACTTACGAATCTTCGTATTCAAACACAAATCGGAGCCAAGGGAAGAATAGATCGGGTGGAAGAGATTCGTTCGTGGCATCCCGTGGATTCCGGACGACCCCGTAACTTCCTAAACATCATCCCCACTGTAAGTTAACCTTACTATGGTTTTGGGTGACTTAAAATGCAACCAAACATAGAGATCCAACTCAAGAAAATTTATAAAAATCTGTCAACAAAAGAAACCCTCAACGCAGCGTTTTTGTATGAATTTTTCGAACCTCTAAAGCTGCTCAAACAATAAAACTCAAAACATGAAAAGTGTTCCTAAGACATTAATCTAGCTACTGTAAAAATTTTGGAATTTTTCATGTTGATTTGAAACGTGAAACCAACCCAAAACCGAAGAGCATTAAATCTGAATCTTAGAACTTGGACAGATTTCATTCTCAATCTTGTTAGCCATTTTGACCTTGGATCTAGGCCGATCTAGGATTGGTATTGAACATGAAAGTTGTAGATCTATGAGCTTAGAACATTTCTGCAAGTTTTTAGAATTTTTCGTTGAGATTTGAACCTCCGAACTCGAGCCGATCCAATCTGCGTTAGAACCGATGTCAAGAACCTTGACAGATTTCTTAATCAAACTCAACGAGCAAAACTCTTACTTCGAGTGTTCAAACCTGAAAACTCAAAACTAAGATTTTGATCCAAAGATCATGATCTATATTGTGTAAAAATTTTAGAAATTTTCATCAAGTCTTGATACCCCAAATCGTATCGGACATATTCTGCGTTTTTAAGAATTGTCAAAGGATGACAGATTTCATAGCCGATCTTGATGAGCTTATTCCTATCATTTCTAGTCCGAATCAATCTCCATGATCTAAACAAAAGTTGTTGGAAATCATGTCTAGTATGTCTCTGTAAAATTTCAGAATTTTTGAAGTCCATTTGATATGTCAAAAAGTCAAATCTTTTAACGTTGTCAAACCTGAATCCTGACAGCTTTTTGATTCTGAAGAAAACTTGATTTTTGACATGCTTCCCATCGTTTTTCCGAAAAACTTAAAACACGAAAGTTGTTCGTTGGGATGTTTTTGAGCTACTGTGAAAATTTCAGAACAATCGCCTAAGAAATGGATTTTTAAACCAAAAAGGCGCAAACTGTGACATCGATCGATTTTTGAAATCTTTTAGACAACGATCGAGAAGTTGGAATTACGATATATCTATACTTTTGAAAAATCCCGTTACACCAAATAAAAACATTTTCTTAAAAGAATTCTTTGAAAACATTGGGGACTTGTGACCAAGTTTGATATTATCAATACGATTCATGCGGGTTTGATTCCCTATGATATATTTGAGTTCTTGCGGGTTAGATTCCCCAAGGGCGACTGTATGTTTTTCCTGCGGGTTAGATTCCCCAGGATGTATTGAGTTCTTGCGGGTTAGATTCCCCAAGAGCGATTGAATGATCCCTGCGGAAATATTGGTTATGAGGATTGCGGTCACAAGAGCCCTGGTGAATGATGAACTATAAAAGAAACGAAAAATATTTTGAGAAACGATACTTTTGAAATTGGTTGAGGCCGCCGGATCGCCGGCTAAATGATACTTATGAAATTGGCTGCGGCCGCCGGATCACCGGCTATCTATTGTTGAGATGGATACGTAACGGGAAAATAAGAGATTCAATATTTTTAAGTATTTATGCCTTGCAAATCATTTTACTACAAGAAATGTTTTATAAAATTTAATTAAAGGCTTTGAAACCCCTAACCCATGCTATGTGTTAACTTACTCAGCGCGTTTTTGCTGACCCAAACCATTTATCTCCTTTTTCTTACAGAGTACGAAGAACATGCATCGTCATATGCATACATGGGAACATTAGGGGAAATCTTTATTTTAAATCCCTGCCTTTAATTACGACCTGCATGAACGGGACTGTTTACCCGTGTCCATGTTGGCCCTTATACAGAATTTCCGCTGCAACTTTGATGTATTATCTTTAAATTATCTATGAATGGGCTGTTTGAATATTTTAAATCCTGAAAAACCATAGCCTTGCATCTCTTTAGCGAGCTCGGAGAAACCGTGTCTTGCTAGGGAGGTGTGGCGGTGGCACCCCGGCCTGGGTTATCAAATCCGGGGTGTTACAGGGGTCCACTTGGATTCAAATACGGTGTGATAGATAATTCTAGAGGAACAATACATAGGCCTTGGTTATTCTCTAAGGTAGGGTTGAGTATTCTTTCAACTGCTATCCTCTTCTGCCAGAGCCTATTTTTGAGTCCTGAGTGAGTGCATCCGGAACGAACTAATTTATTAGTTCGTTTCATTAGTTTGTATCTCATAACCACCCGACGGGAAGTGAACACTGCGAGCGGTTCACTGAGAATAGGGAATTCTTGATCCACACCCAGTCATTCTGACTAGGGGCTTTCTTTTACTACCAGGGTCAGACTTTTAAAACTCCCGAGTGATAGGATTTTAAATGCTTTCTTTATCGCTTTCTTTTAACTGCTTTCTTTAGAGGTCACTCGGTTGTATTGAGAGTTGCGTAACTGCTATTAGGATTGATAGTTAAGGGATAGTTCAGGCTTGATTAAAATCTTTGGGTGTGACATGGGGGATGATAGGAGTACTTGGCATATCAACTAATGATATGTTAGGTGTTGCTTATCCACCACAGATAAATAACATACCTCGGCAGGGGCAGTTATTAATTTGTGGTATCTTAGATTTTGCGGTCTTAAGAGCATGTAAATTCTCGCTGTAAGTACCTGTCTGTTAAAGGGAACATAGTGGAGAAAGCATGAGAGTTAGCTAACTGATGGATTATCCCAAACAAAGATCTGCGTAACAAAATGGAAGTTTAACTGTGTTTCATCTGAATCTTGTCCAATCTTTATTCTTTTCTTCCTGTCCCTTCTGTCTCAATTTAAATCTGCTTTCTTAGATAATTTTAACCGCTTTCTTAGAATAATTTTATTGCTTTCTTAGATTAAATTTAATTCGCTTTCTAGGATGATTTTATCTGCTTTACCTTGTTGCTTTCATAGCTTAGTTTAAATTCTGTCAAGTAGTTGATAGTCAATCACAAACTTGAATCGAGTAACCGAGTGGAAAATCTTAGTAAACGACGTGGGCCCTGCTTCCATCGCACATCCTCCAGTGAACGATCCGGTACTTACTATAAATTACTGCAATTTTTGACTCCGTGCGCTTTCGGGGGCACAGTTTCTTAACACGAGTAAATAAAAAATGTGATTTTTCAGAAAATACTCATGTAGTGGGAATCTGCCGAAAGTTTCATGGTAGGTAATCTCATGACATGAAATCATGAGAAGTATCATGGCACATATGCCGGGGACCCTCAGTGTGACAGGCTGAAGGTCAATCTATCCCGGTTGTACCAATAAGACTTGTCAAAAGTTTCATGACATGAGAGGAATGCAGTGCCATTTGAAATTAAAGCATCCCACCTGAGTAATAAAGAGTGACACTCTTAATATATCCCTAAACCCATTCCATAAATCATAACTCTTTTCTTTTTAATAAATTCAATCCTGATATATTTTAGAAAAATACTCGTGTTAATGAAATTTGTCAAAAGTTTCATGGCGCCGTTGCCGGGGAGGATGCAGCGTCGTTTATTAAGAGAATTACACTCCTGATTACTCATAGTTAGTTTAGTGTTAGTTTAGTGTATATATTTCAGAACAGAGAAGTACCCTCAAATCAATTAAACATTTAGAGTACTAATACTCTAAATGTGAGGATGTTGATTTGAGGGGGAAACCTAACCAATTGGGTATTTTTGCTTGCAGGAATCATGGAGCCACAAAAATTGGTGTAAGGAGTTGAATGGAGAAGTGTAGCATTGGAGCTACACTAATTTGCGATTGTAAATTGCAGAACACGTGAGACTCACGTGTTTGTCATCTCCACCACTTCCGGACCACGAAGCTCCACCACTGCTCTGAGGAAGCCCTCATCACTGGTGAAACAACAAATGGAGCAGCAGACCTTCGGACAACAGGAATTTGTGGAATCACCAAAAAGAAAATTAAAGCTCCAAAACAGGTTCCCGGTTGGATCGATTCTGTGATTAATTGAAAGTATTCCTGGAATTTAAAGCAATTTAAAATCCGGAATAACTTTTATGAGAACAGAATTAATCCAACCTAATTTATGCAAGTAAATATAGTAGATTAAACTTTATAAAATTCAAAAATGTGATTGAACAATTTTGATGAAAATCAGAATTTTTCTTAAGTATTGGGCATCGAACAATCGCCTTGTTCGACGAACCAAACGATCACACATAGCCACAATTGTCGAACATTTAATTGGTTTGACGAAAAAGGCTATCGGAATTATTTTTCTATCTTTTATGTTAATATTTTCCCCCTCCCTCCCTCCTCTTTTATTTTATTTTGATTTTGATAATTTGTTTAAGTAGGAATTGATTTACTCACATTTCGAGCAAGGCTCAAAATGTGAGGATGTTGATTCTTCACTTAAATATTATTTTATAGTTTTTAAACCCAGCATAAAGCATGTATAAATCTGTCAAGAAATTCGCATATTTAATTTTGGTTTATGATTAAATTTTCAAACTTTCAAATTGGGATAATATAATTGAAGACATGCATGATATGAATTTTTGAGGTTTTGAGCTATAAAAATTTAATGATATAATCATCTTGTTAGGTAGTGAGTCCTCATGTTGAGAATTTAATTGAATAAATTGTGAGAATTTTTCAAAGATTATCTTTAAGAATATTGTATGACATGAATAAACCATTCCATGTGAGATTTGAGCCATGAGTCATTTTTACTCATTCTTTTCTTTGATGTGTGAAAATCATTTTGATTAAAGGAAACTAGAACTTGCGATTGGGACCGATTCAAGACCATGCCATATTCCAAAAATCGAGAATATGATCGAGGCACCTAGAAAAACCCCAAATTTTTGGCCTTCGTTTGAAATCCAAACCCAAAAATATTTTCCCTTTAGGATTAACCAATTTGAGCCTTAAGCCTAATTTTTCTTTGAAGCCCTCTATATTATCCTTAGCCTTACAAAAAGACCAAGAAATTTAAACCCAAGTGGGCAAGAATGAATTTTATCAAGGCATTGAATCTGTGATCATCAAAGATGTATAAATCGGTATTCAATAAACCGATTCAAAAAAAAAGAGGAAAAATGTTGAATTCATTTCAAAAAAAAAAATTGCAATTGCCAAAGCAAATTAGACATAGTCTAATGTCATGCAATATGAAAAAGAAAAGCAAAAGAAAAAGAAGAAAAATATTGATGATCATAAATTTTTAAATAAAAATATGCCATGTTAAGATAAAATAAATTCTTGCCACTTCAAGCCCAATAATTCCCTTCCATACCAAATGTTACAACCGTATGCCCCGTTATAACCCTTGAATAAGACCTCATGATCTCGATTTGAAGAAATGAGCCGGTGGCGAGTTGGTCCAATTGCAAGCTTATGGGATAATTTAATTAAATTTGATTATGAGCGTTCGTGATGAAACCCAAATTTGAGAGTGAGTGAAATTTCCGCTTATACTATATGTGAGGCTCTGATTTGATTTTTATGTTCATGTCATGCTTTAATTCTATAATTAAATCAATGAATTTTTCTAAACATGATGTTCATGAAGAATTATCAATAATGACTGATTTGTAGGCCTGATTAAGTGAGAAATATCATTTCATTAAACACTGCAATCAAGAGAATTTAATACTTGTAGTTTTCGATTGTCTTATCCCAATATAAAAAGAATGAAATTTTTTGAAGCCACGCAAATAGATTGAATATGCAGCGTCTATGCTCTTAGGAGCACTGACTCTGACTGCTCGGGGACGATCAGTATTAAATGTGAGGATGTTGATAATGGCCAAAATTGACCATTATTTTAAATCTATTTCCGTGTCTAATACGGACATTTGATCGCATTCCGGTCTTATTTTAATAAGAAAGCAGTTGAATTTGACAGATATATGCAAGTTTGTATAAATAATAAGCTGGTATTGAAAAACACAAAAATATTGTTATTTTTATTAATTCTTATTAAAAAATCCAAAAACATGATAAAAATATTAAAAATCCTCTACTTGATTAATTTTGGTTCGATATTGTCTATTCGGTGAAACACGGGTTCATTAAATGGAACACAAACCAAATAATCAAGTGGAATAAATATGTAATACCCGAGAATTTTACAACATAAAATAAATAAATAATAAAGAGAACATAATAAATAAATAAAGAATCATAAAAGATGAGAAATGGAATTTAAATTAAAAAGGAAACAAAATTCCGAGAACCCGGGAAGCCGAAGACAATTTAATCGAATAAATGGTTACACGGAAACCCAACACCGATGGACTCAATAACCCGAGTCCAAATGTAAATTTAGATCCGAATAAAATTAGGATAGGAAATCGGAGCCCGAAGATACCCCGGAAATCCGAATCCGGGAACATAGAGGGATAGAAGTCCGAAAGAGAGGAGGAAACGCCCGACGGATCGCACGACCCGGCCCAGACCGAAGTCCAGGCCAGGACGGCGCGGTCGCCGCGCGGTTTTAGGGGTTTACCGCGCCAAGGGCGCGCCACTTGGCAGTTGCGGCCGTTCCGCGATTTTCTCGCCCGAACGCGGATTTTTCGACTTTCGGTTGAACATATCTCGACTCAAGACGCTTGGGGTCAGATCTTGGACGCCCTGGGTCTTAAATATCTATAAATAAACCCTCTTGGGAGCCCCGAACATCTTTACAAAACCCTACGAAATCTCTCTACACACAAAACCCTAATTCCGGAGTCGTCGGAGGCACAAAACCGAATCAAGGGACTGACTTGGACGAAAATTAGGAGTCTTCGATCATCGGGGTAAGATTCGAACCATTCTTGTCCATTCTTTTCCATTCAAGATTCGAAAACGAATCCTAATTAAACCTCTTTTCTATTGTAAACCCCGATCCGGACGCGTTGAGGAAAAACGAAGGATCTCGGAGGGAGAACGAAGAACGTGGAAGCCACGCCACCGAATCATCGAGCCGAGACATCCATAGATCTGTAAGTTAACGCTTACACGGTTTTGGGAGTATTTAAAATATCTAAATCTAGAAACTTAATCAAACCTTTCGTAAATCTGTCCATATGTGATTTTTAACGGCGCAACAGTCTTGTCTAATTTTTCCGAACCTCAAAACGACTTCAAACGGAAAAACTTAAAACACGAAAAACGTTCCTAAGATATAGATCTATCTACTGTAAAAATTTCATAATTTTTCATCGTGTTTTGATATCTAAAAACGACCACGAACAGACCTGTATTGGGTTTAGATCTTGAAACGATGATAGATTCTTTATTCGAACTTGTTGGTGGTTTCTACCTTAGATCTAGACCGATCTAGGCTTGGCGTTGAACATAAGAGTTGTAGATCTATATTTTCTGAATACCTCCGTAAAATTTCAGAATTTTGCGTGATGATTTGATATATGAAATCCACCCCGAACCGAACTGGTTTAAAATCGAATCTTGAAACTGGACAGAACATAGGTGCGAACTTGTTGACGTTTTTGACTATGGTTCTAGGCCGAATTACATCTTTAGTCGAACATGAAAGTTGTAGATAATTGTCTTAAAATGATCCCTGTAAAATTTCATTAAATTTGGAGTTGAATTGCTATGGTAGAATTCGAAATCTTTAAACTGAGTTATATGAGATTCGGACAGAACAGTACTTCTGTGAGAATTAGTGTTTTTGACCTATTTCGGTATCTCGGATTGAAAAAGTTAAAACACGAAAGTTGTAGATCTCGACATTTTGGAGTCAGTCGTGAAATTTCGGAATTTTTGAAAGTAAATCTGATTTTAGACAATTTTTAGAGTAAACTGTGGTTGACCGAGTCAAAACTTGAAATCTTGTGGAAACGGTGAAATTAACCTTTGAGGTTGAAACGGATAGAAAAACTTTGAAATACGATACATGAAACGAGAAGATTAAATATTGCGGGTTATGACTAAGCTAGATACTGTCAATGTTCTCTGCGGCTTGGGACATAAGAGCCCAAGTGTATGTCTAGGTTGACGTAAGAGCTCTAGCGAAACAGTGATCGTATGGCTAGCGGATGGATTAACTCTAACTAAACGATCGACCATGATACCTGTGGACATAAGAGCCCAGACGTAAGGCTGGCGGACATAAGAGCCCTAGCGGTGGTGATCTGTAAAAGATATGAAACGAGAAGTTTGCGAGAATTCCAAATTAAATCTGTATTAAATTGTGCTGTTAAATTTATGGCAACTTATTTAATTACGTTGCAAGCTATATGATGATCTTATGAATCCATATTTCTAAATTATGCGATTACATGAATTATTTAGATTATGCACATGTTTTCATTAAATTTAATTAAAGGCTTTGAAACCTCATAATCTTGTACGTGTTAACTTACTCAGCACGTAGTGCTGACCAAAACCATATTTTTTTTCCTGTTTCTTTCAGAGCTGAAGAATATGCATCATCATATGCATTCATGGGAATTTTGGGGAAATGCTTTATTTGTAAATGATACGTTAGACTAGAAATTGCATGAGCGGGCCTGTTTAACCCGTGATTAGGCCATGTTGGCCCTATTATTAAATTCCGCTGCATTATACTTATGTAAATATTATTTTCCGCTGCAACTTTGATGTATTATTTTTAAATTATATATAAATGGGCTGTTTGAATGTTTTAAATTCTGAAAAACCATAGCCTTGCATCTCTTTAGCAAGCTCGGAGAAACCGTGTCTTGCTAGGGAGGTGTGGCGGTGACATTCCGCGACAAACCCCTCACGTGACATGCCCATGCTCATTTTTCCCACATTTTGGAATAATTGGAAAGTCCCTGGACTTGAGGTCCCATTGGGTAAGGGATTTTCGTCTTATCCCCTGGGACTCGAGCTCCCGTCCCCTCCTGTGCGAAAATCTGAAGCAAAAAGCAAATCTTATCTGTTGTGTCCCTATGCAAGCTGTTCCGCGACAAAACATTTTTGCTTAGCGACACGATGGGCTCAATGGGCCTAGGGCTAATTTTGCTCATCTATAAATATATCCTCCCCCCCCCCCCCCCCCCCTTGAACAGTAACCTAGCTACACTATAGTTTATTTTCACTGTTCTTGGAGGCACCACTGTGCTCTCCAAAAACATGTTAGAGTAGGTAGCTTAGTTTATTTTTATGCAATGTAGATGTAGATTTTAGCTTAGCTTTAATTTATGCTTTGTAATAAATTAGTGTAGCTAGTGTTCACTTTTATTTTTCCAGTTTTATATTTTGTAGTTTGTGGGTTTCAAACACTTAATTAATGGGTGTATTTTGAACCATGTTTTGGTATTGTAGTTAGGTTTTATTGCTTTCCTTATTTAATAAAATGCATAAACACTTGATATTTGGCCCTTGATAGATTTAGTGTAGGTGTTATTTTAAATTCAGTGATAGCATAGGCTGTTTGCATCTTTTTGCTATTAGTGCTTGTTTTTGTTATTTCTTTTTATTTTATTTTTGGTGTTCTGTTCCTACTTTTTCTTCTTTAGTTCTTAGGTAGTGTTTTTATTTTTAGTTTTATTTTTTATTTCTAATGGATTAGATCTAAAAAGGGGATAGTATTAAAGTGTTTGTGCATATTTATTAAAAATTGCATTTTCTATATTGTATTATATCACGTTGTAACCCCACGGGTTGCAACGTAATTTTCCCGTTGTGATCCCACGGATCACAACGCACACCCATGTAATGCAATATTAGGCGTTATGCTGCCAAAAATTTTATAAATTTTTAAAACCTTTTGTCGCCATACACTTTGTCGCGGACCCACGGTCCGCGACACAACCCTGTTTAGCGACAGAGGACCAAACTCTTGCATTTTGTCTGCATGGCTTTTATCGCGAAACCCTTGTCGCGGAACCATGCTCAGCGACAAAATCTTATTCCGAGACAGAAAATTATGCCTTGCCATTAATTTTAAAACCCTTTGGTCGCGATGCAACTCTTGTCGCGGAACCACGTTCCGCGACAAAATCCTTAATTAGAGACCAAGGACCCAAATACTTGTAATTTTATTCTGGGAGGACTCTGTCGCGGAACCTTTGTCGCGGAACCACGGTCCGCGACAAAATCCTTGTTCCGCGATCAGGACTTATGTCCTTACCAATTTCCAAAACCCTTTGTCGCTATACCTCCTTGTCGCGGAACCATGTTCCGCGACAAAATTTTTTGGTTAGCGACAAAGCAAACCCTAATTTTCAAAATTCAATTCCTCTTATTTCCCACCCCTTTGTCGCGAAACCCTTTTCGCGGACCCATGGTCCGCGACACAAACTCTATTCCGCGACAAAGTGGCACCTTTTTGCCAAATTTTTATTCTTCATCTCACCCCATTAATTAATTGAACCTTTATATTAATATTTTGAGGTTGAAATCCAATGATCTCAACCCATGATTAATTTGATATAAAGAACTTTGTTCAATTTTCCATTAAAAGATTTTTCTACAAATGATTAAACTCTAATGATCTAAGTATATAATCCGGACTGTAATTAATTAATTATGGAATGAGTGATTATTTAGATATAAAGAGTGATTATGGATTGATTTCCATACCTTGCATGAGAAACCAATGTCTCTCATGCAAGATGACCCAAAAATATTTTTCTTTTATTTATTTTGTCTTTTCCGTGATGTGTGAAACAGCTAATGAGGAATATATCAGATTAATGTTGGCGGGTATTCCCACACGGATAACTAGCTCGTGGTCTGTATATTAATTATTAAATGTTATTTTGCATGGTCCGAATAGTGGTCGGTGGAAGCCTTGGCGGTTCGTCCATCCGGGATTATAATAGCTGCTCAGCTGACTCCTATCCGGATATAGTTTTCTTTTCTTTATTTTAATTTCAAACCCGAATCTGGAGCTGTAGTAATGTTAGATGATATTTGCCAATGTCATCTAATAATTATTGCAGTGATAGAACATGTGGGTTTTTATCCAAATTCACAGATAGTGGAGTCTAAGATGACAGTGGCAACTGTCATTTAGGGAATTTCACTATCTAAAAATCATTCCATCTGGAATAATTGGGAACTGGATAGCAGATGTTTGCAGTCCAGATCACCCCGGTTATTTCTGGCACTCTTTTTAGCCAAATAAATTCTTCTCATCTCCGGCTATTTCATCTTTGTGTTTGAACTTCTGTCTAAACCCACCGTATATTTTGGGTTATTTGATTTTACACTTCTCATATAAAATTATGCCTGATAATATTATGTAAATATTGTGGTCAAATTATTTTGGGATCCTTCCCTTGGACATAGAAGTCGTGATTTAAATCAGATGTCTCATATTAAATTTCCAATAAAAATTCATTTATAAAATCCGGATCTAAGTAAGGGATAAATTCCACAGTTATGACTAATTCATATCCGACTGGGGGTTGATTTTGGGAAATTAGAAGCAGAGTCAGCGATTAGGTCCCATCTAGACTGAAAGGATCTGTATTTTAATTGAGAGTCTAGTACCTGTTTAGGGAATGATTTTCAAACATCTATTATTTTCCAAAATTGTTGTGTGTTGGAAATCTGGTATTAAATATCACACTAAGATGGGGTCCACTTGGATTCAAATACGGTGTGATAGATAATTCTAGAGGAACAATACATAGGCCTTGGTTATTCTCTAAGGTAGGGTTGAGTATTCTTTCAACTGCTATCCTCTTCTGCCAGAGCCTATTTTTGAGTCCTGAGTGAGTGCATCCGGAACGAACTAATTTATTAGTTCGTTTCATTAGTTTGTATCTCATAACCACCCGACGGGAAGTGAACACTGCGAGCGGTTCACTGAGAATAGGGAATTCTTGATCCACACCCAGTCATTCTGACTAGGGGCCTTCTTTTACTACCAGGGTCAGACTTTTAAAACTCCCGAGTGATAGGATTTTAAATGCTTTCTTTATCGCTTTCTTTTAACTGCTTTCTTTAGAGGTCACTCGGTTGTATTGAGAGTTGCGTAACTGCTACTAAGATTGATAGTTAAGGGATAGTTCAGGCTTGATTAAAATCTTTGGGTGTGACATGGGGGATGATAGGAGTACTTGGCATATCAACTAATGATATGTTAGGTGTTGCTTATCCACCACAGATAAATAACATACCTCGGCAGGGGCAGTTATTAATTTGTGGTATCTTAGATTTTGCGGTCTTAAGAGCATGTAAATTCTCGCTGTAAGTACCTTTCTGTTAAAGGGAACATAGTGGAGAAAGCATGAGAGTTAGCTAACTGATGGATTATCCCAAACAAAGATCTGCGTAACAAAATGGAAGTTTAACTGTGTTTCATCTGAATCTTGTCCAATCTTTATTCTTTTCTTCCTGTCCCTTCTGTCTCAATTTAAATCTGCTTTCTTAGATAATTTTAACCGCTTTCTTAGAATAATTTTATTGCTTTCTTAGATTAAATTTAATTCGCTTTCTAGGATGATTTTATCTGCTTTACCTTATTGCTTTCATAGCTTAGTTTAAATTCTGTCAAGTAGTTGATAGTCAATCACAAACTTGAATCGAGTAACCGAGTGGAAAATCTTAGTAAACGACGTGGGCCCTGCTTCCATCGCACATCCTCCAGTGAACGATCCGGTACTTACTATAAATTACTGAAATTTTTGACTCCGTGCGCTTTCGGGGGCACAGTTTCTTAACAGGAGTAAATAAAAAATGTGATTTTTCAGAAAATACTCATGTAGTGGGAATCTGCCGAAAGTTTCATGGTAGGTAATCTCATGACATGAAATCATGAGAAGTATCATGGCACATATGCCGGGGACCCTCAGTGTGACAGGCTGAAGGTCAATCTATCCCGGTTGTACCATAAGACTTGTCAAAAGTTTCATGACATGAGAGGACTGCAGTGCCATTTGAAATTAAAGCATCCCACCTGAGTAATAAAGAGTGACACTCTTAATATATCCCTAAACCCATTCCATAAATCATAACTCTTTTCTTTTTAATAAATTCAATCCTGATATATTTTAGAAAAATACTCGTGTTAATGAAATTTGTCAAAAGTTTCACCAGGCTGACAAATTTATTCGTAGTAGTGGATTTTCTCATTCTTTTCGTGTGGAAGCGTCTGGATTTTCGGGTGGTATTTGGATTTTATGGAAGGATCACCTCTCTGTCCATATCCTTGAATCTCATTCTCAGTTTATTGATTTTGCTCTTTCCATTTCGGGATCCTGTCTGTTTGTAACTATGGTTTATGCAGCCCCCAACAAATTTCGAAGATCATGGTTATGGCCTGAGCTTACTAGAATTAGTAGATCTCGTAGTCTCCCTTGGCTTGTTGGTGGTGATTTAAATTGCATTGGTTGTCTTGCTGAATCTCGGGGTGGTTCTCTATCTAATATTTCTTGTGATGAGTTAGCATCTTGGAGGGAGTCTGCTTCTGTTACTGACCTCAGGACTTTTGGTAACCAATTTACTTGGGCTAGAGGGCTTTTAAGGCGTAGGCTTGATCGGTTCATGGGTAATGAGGCTTGGTTTGATGAGTTTCCTTTTTGCACTGTGGAGATTCTCCCCCGGATTCAATCGGATCACTCCCCTCTCTTCATTAATCTTAGGCGTCCTTTGAACCTGCCCACTTCTTCCTCTCCTAAACCTTTTAAGTATTGTGCAGCTTGGCAAAGCTATCCGAGTTTTAGAAAGCTGGTTGCTTCCACTTGGTGTTCTCAGGAGCCTATCCATTTGGTGATCAACAATTTCCACCAGGAAGCTTCAAAGTGGAATGCTAATGTTTATCTTTCTTTGAGGAAAAGAAAGTCCAGGATTAGAAGCCGTCTTAAAGGTATTGAAAATCAACTTGATTGGCATGACAACAGTTTTCTGAGGCGCCTCCACTTTCAGCTTGAATCTGAACTTGGTAACATCCTTGCTAAAGAAGAAATTGGGTGGATACAAAGAAGCACAAGGGATTGGAACCTCTTTGGTGATCAAAATACCAAGTTTTACCACAGTTTCATCAAAGCCAGGAGAAAGACTAACTCGGCTTCTATTCTTAAGGATGCAAATGGTATGACATTCACTGGGGATGTCTCTATTCAAAACATGGTGTTTGATTTTTTCTCCCAGCTTTATCTAGACAGCAATGACCTTCCTCTATGTAATTCTGTCCCTCTTGGCTCCCTGCCCTCCATCACCAACAATGAAGCTGCTGTATTGACTGCTCCACCCTCCAAAGAAGAAATATGGATGGCTGTTAAACAGATGGCTCCATTGAAGGCTCCAGGTTTAGATGGTTTACATGCTATGTTCTATCAGCAAAATTGGCAAGTTGTTGGGAATTCAATCTGCAAATTTATTCTTGAATGTTTTAAGGGTTCTGCTGATCTTAGTCTTATCAACCATACGGCTTTAGTCCTTGTTCCAAAAGTGGCCAATCCTATTTCTGTTACTCAATATCGCCCTATAAGCCTATGTAATGTGATTTATAAAATGATTACTAAAGTTCTTGTCAATCGGATGACTCTTATCCTCCCTCGGATTGTTTCTCAAGGTCAAGCAAGTTTTGTAAAGGGACGTATTATTCAAGATAATATCATCCTTTGTCATGAAATCTCACATTTCCTCCATAAGTCTACAGCTAAACCTGGATTTATGGCGCTCAAATTGGACCTCGAGAAGGCTTACGACAAACTCAAATGGGATTTCATCCATGATACTCTCCATCTTTTTGGTTTTCCTATTTCATGCATCAATCTTGTTATGAGATGTATTAATACCACTTCCATGCAGGTTCTGTGGAAGGGTAAACCCTCTCGGCCTTTCACTCCCACACGAGGTATTCGTCAAGGCGATCCTATTTCTCCTTTCCTCTTTATTCTATGCATGGAAAGGCTTGCTGCCATGATCAACACGGCAGTTATGGATGGTCGATGGCTCCCTCCTACTTGGGATAAGGGTAACTTTAAAATTCCTTATGTTTTCTTTGCGGATGATATTCTCCTATTTGCCAAAGTCACTAGTAGCCAAGCTCTTCATATTAAAGAAATACTTGATCAGTTTGCTGCTATGTCTGGTTTAGTGGTTAGTCTTTCTAAATCCAATATAGTGTTTGGTACATCTGTTAGCAATGATCATAGGAGGGTGATTTCTAATATTTTGGGGTTCCAATCTGTAAATAGTTTTGGCAAATATTTGGGGATCCCCATGAAAGTGGGCAAGAAGTCACATCTGACTTTGATTTTTTAATTGACAAAGTTAAGGCTAAGTTAGATAGTTGGTCTTATCGTTACCTCTCTTTTGCTGGAAGAATCACTCTTATTAAATCTGTCTTGTCCCCTATTAGTCTTTATGTGATGCAGGTGATTCGTCTTCCTCTGCGTACTATCAATGAGCTTGAGAAAATTTGTAGGAAGTTCCTATGGGGTTCTCATACCTTGTCTCGTAAAGTTCCTCTTCTTTCCTGGGATTATGTTACTACTGCTAAAGAGTATGGTGGTTTAGGCATTTGTCGTCTGAAAGAATTCAATGAGGCCTTGCTCATGAAGAGCTGGTGGGGCTTGCTTACTAGAGATACCATTTGGACCAAACTTATGAAGTCGTGTTATGGTTGGAAGGCTAATATGTTCACACATTCCCCCCAATCGTTTTCCCAGTTTGCGAAAGACCTTCAGACTGTCAGCCACTCCTTCCATGCTATGCTTGGAATGAAAGTTGGGAATGGTAAGTCCTCTCTTTTTTGGCTTAACTCTTGGACTAATAAATGTTTGTCTTTGCAGGATATGACTATTCGCCCGCTTTCTAGGGAGGAGTGGCATCGCACGGTGGCATCTTACTCCCTTGGTCACCACTGGAACATAAGTGAACTTAGTCAAGTCCTTTCTCCAACTGGATTGCAAGCCCTCTCACATGAGCTTACCCCTCAGTATCCGGACACCAGTGATCGTCATTTCTGGATCCCAGCAACTGATGGTCTCTTTTCAGTTCGAAGCACTACTCAGTATCTTACATCCTCTTCCTCTGGCACTGCACTTCGTATCTGGAAATCAATTTGGCGTTGGCCGGCCCCTCACCGAGTTCGTACGTTTCTTTGGTTAGCAGCCCACAATAAGCTCCTAACGGGTGGCGAACGATTTCGAAGACACATTTCAGATGGTGGCTGCTGCTGGCGCTGTGGAGAGTTTGATAGCTGCGTCCATGCTCTTCGTGATTGTCCTACCTCTCAGGATATCTGGATTCAACTTGGTTTTGCTTCTCTTAATAAGTTTTGGACGATTGATGTCTGCGATTGGATTTCAGCCATGCAACTTACGAATATTGGAGAACATGATGTTGCAACCTTTGCCATTGGTGCATGGTTGATTTGGAAAGCGCGGTGCAGCGAATTTTATGGTAATGAGTCTATCAATTGGCATCTCCTTCCTTCTAAGATCACCAAGGCTGTACATACTTTTTTGGCTAGTCGGAAAGAGATGAAACTCTTCGGGATTAAGGCTTGGCAGTGTGGCAGGGTGTGTTGGGAGAAACCTGCTTTTCCCTGGATTAAGGTTAATTGTGATGGGAGTATAAAGCGTAATTTTAGTATCTCTGGTTGCATAGCTCGCGATGCAAATGGTGATTGGCTAGGAGGTTTGAGAATGAAGGAGCATCTCACTGATATTATTCAGGCTGAACTTCGCGCAATTATTCTCGGCCTCCAACTTGCTTGGACTTTGGATGCCTGTCATGTGATCATTGAGTCTGATTGCCAGGAAGCTGTTCAACTCATCCTCAGCTCCTCTAATCCAGGAAGGTTTATGCATTGGATTTCTCTCATCCGCAATATGACTTCTTGGGGTTGGGACGTTCGGTTTGAAGTTGTTCCCCGCGAATGTAATAAGGCTACTGATTGTCTCATCAAAGGACCTCATTGGGATGGATATGTCCAACACTATGTTCGGCCACCCGATTTTGTTGTTGATGCTTTGTATTTTGACCGCTATGGTCTGTCTTACACTTTGCAAACTATTGAATAAAATGGCTCCGGCCCTCCTTTTCTCAAAAAAAAAAAATGGATGAGTACAAATAGGGTGAGAGCTTATCACTCTCTCATAGTATTATGAACTAAGCAGATATTTATACAATGGCATTTATTATATAAAGGTGCAGTTAGGGGTGTGCATCGGTAAGTTCGGTTAACCGAACCGAACCAAACTCCAAAACCGAATTAAAAACCGATTTTTTTCTAAAAACCAAAACCGAACCAAAATTACTGAAAATCGAATTAACCAAACCGAAATATTTCAGTTCGGTTATACCGGTTAACCGAACCGAACCGAACTATTATTCTAAAAAATAAAATATTTTTTGATCAAAATATCTCTATTACCATTTTCAAACCTGTAAATTCGGTCTGTCAAACAAAAACATCATATCTACATATAGCTATGAGTGCATAATAGTAACCCATTCCAAATTGCATTGTTCAAATTACACACAAATGAAATGACAAAATAAAGAAACAGTCACCGAATAGTACAAATACGAAACAATATAAAAATCTCAAAACTCTCAACAGTAGTTTTCACTTCTCATCCACACAAACCGTCACCGAATAGGGGTATTATTTTGTGTTTATTATATAATGGTATAATGTATTTTATATATTTTTAATATATAATTTAAATTTCGGTTAGGTTCGGTTAACCGAATTGTAGATTTTTAAAAACCAAAAACCGAACCGAAAACCGAAATTTTGGATTTTTAAAACCAAAAACTAAACCGAACCAAATTGTTCGGTTTCGACCGAAATTTGCACACCCCTATGTGTAGTTATTATAAAATAGAAGGTTGTATTAAAGTCTTTTGTCTTTTTGTGGGATCGATTTTCCAACCGCCCCTATCCATCACCTTTATTCTTGAATTCACCTTATGGTTGGGGTTCGATTTCCTACCTGCCTGTATCCACCCTTTATACTTGGGGAATCCAAGCTCTGAAATCACTAAATACAAAGAGACAATTGAGATATAAACACTTAACCTCTCAAGAACCGTTGCACTTGTCTTGACACTCTCTACCCACTTGGCAATCTTCACCGAGTCCAGGATGTTCCATGCTCGACCTTGCAACCTTCTAAATACCCCTTTAGGGGGTATACAATCAGATTAATCTGATTCAAATTTAAGATATCTGAAATTTCGGATCACTCAAAATTTCAGTATGTATCACATCCGAAAAATGCGGGATCATATCAGCAATATCCGATCCTAAATATTTAAAATTAGCAAAAGCACCATCACTAGAAATAACTTAAAAATTAGGCCGGATATCCTATACGTATGTAATTTTACAAAAAAAAAAAAAAATAAAAAATAAAAAAATAAAAATAAAAATTAAAAAGAAACGGATACTTTCGGTTATCAGTTGACCCGGAAATAGAAAAAAATCCAAACAAGGAAAGTAAAGATAATAGAAGCCACGATAAAAGCAAGACATGAAATTTGGTAAGAAATTAACATCACAATGAAGACCAAACCTCATACATTTATGTTCATGGTGTTTCTTACAATTTGGACCACTTCCAACTTTCAAGTCCAAAGCATAAGGGATAACAACAAAAGTATTGAGAGCTTCATACCCTCGGTTGATGATTTTTTGGAAGAGAAAATATTCTAGACAAGCCAAAAGATCCCATTCGAATTTTGGGAACCCATATAGATAGACAGGTGTCCCCACAATTACATGAAGAATAAGCTTGAAGCTAGTAATTAAGGTACAATTAAACAACTACGAAGAAAAATAATTCATCAACAACACTAAGTAAACTAATACGACTAATTGTGTCTTGTCTTCAATTGGCGTGTGGAAGGCTTGCATGAGGTAGCATTAGCGTGTCCATAGTGTTGGATAAAAGAGGAAGTGAAATGTAGAACTTGTGCCAAGGCTGTTAATAAGTCCTCCGGTGAGAGGAGGCATTAAACATTATAAGAAATGAGAGGGAATGAAATGAGTGGGATGGTTGTGGGAGCAAGGCTATTAGCGTGTCCTCCACTTGGAGAAGATCCAGAAAATTTTTTAAGTGGTGTCCCAAAAAATAGTAGGAGCTATATTATTGAAATTAGGGATAGTTGTTACAAAAAAAATATCGAGGAAAACTTGGTTGAAATGAATGATTGTGATGTCACCATAAAATTAAGTGGTATCACCAAGGCTAATCTAGTTAAATATAGAAAAAGTTCTATATTAAAATAACAGTTTCATCAATTTAAGTGGTGTCCCATGTCACCCCTCCCTATAACATAGATCCGCCCATGACTTGGAGGACACGAGACATGAGAGAAGGCGTAGAATGTGCAAGGCATGGAAGGGAAATTAAAGTAGTATGGCATGGAGTGAGGTATTGCTCACGTGTTGTGTGGTGATGTTGTTAACGTGTCCTTGAGGACACGAGAGGTGAGAGGACACGGGAACGAGGGTGGAATTGTGATCACTGTAATGTCTTCTCTTCTCATCACTTGTTGGCCTGTCCGGTGTTATTGTGTCCCTCGAGGACACGCTAGAATGAGGAGGACACGTTTGCATCACTCCTCTTGCATTTCACATTTTTCACACGTGCCATTATTTGGGCTTGAACAATGTACTGTTCTAAATTCATCACTTGCCCCTTTGTTGAATTGTTTGCAGTAATCGGAAACGGAGCATCAATAATGCTAAGGAAGTAAACACTAAACGCCCAGCAATCTTACATATTAAAATGATATTTACATCAAATATTTTAAATATATTTTTCTACGTTCTGTTTTATACGGTATGATTTTTTTTTTTTTTAATAGATGGAACAATTCATACCAGACCAAAAATGAACGGATTCAATCTGAAATAAAATAAAATAAAAAATGAACCGATCAGTTCCAACTGAAAAATGAAAGATGACCATCAAACTCACATGCCAACAAATGTGACACATTATGTGATAAACTCATTTTTTATTCATTCAGAAAATTGATCCGCACTGTTGTTCACCAAGGTGTTGTCTATAATGTGCAAAACTTACAATAACCACATTTCATGTCAAAAGTGACAACTAAAAAGACATATGTGCTCAATGTTGAACGAGCATCTAGATTAGACAATTTTCTGAGCAACTTGACAAAAGTATGCTCAACACAAACATCACATGAGGACTACTGTCTAACTTCACCAATAAACAATCTTATAAAGCAATTGCCTGTGGATAACAATGCCTAATTTCCATGGACAAAGATCCCCAAACATGTTTGCAATTTTCTAACCTTTGCTGCATACAAGCCAAAAATGACTTTGCCCATGGCTCATTGCTTCCTTCCAAGCTCAACTCATAAGGCACCGTGAAACTGTAACAAATACACATACATATATGATGCATATATTAGCCGATGACAAACCACTTTCCCCTTTCCAATTATGACACAACTTTCAGTTCAAAATTGTATAAGAAGAAAATGTTCGAATAGAGCTGTGAATCAATGCAATAAAAAAATGAAAACCATGATATGAACCAAGTGCGATTAATAAAATTCAAATTAACTCGTTGTATAAAACTGGAATTACTTTATGGATTGGGTGGTTGGCTAATTTTCCAGACATGTAATGAGTTTTAAAGACACACTCAAGAATAATTTGACATCTTCAATAATTTGCCCCAAGACAGAAGCAAACAAAGGAAAAGGGCTCAATTCATAACTTTTACTTACTAGTAAAACAACCACCCTAAGAAAATACAGACACGAAATGCTCCAAAGCTACCTTCTGAGGAAGAAAGCACTAAAGTTATTCAAGTTAATCAATTAACACCCTGTGGATGTACATCTTAAGCATTAGCTATGACACTCAGCTTAATTTAAATGGCATACCCTTAATCGCCAAGACGCCAACTGGAAAAAGGCTGGAAAGTATTTATAGGAGAAAATGTTTTTCATATAAAGAAATTTAAAGTAGTTCAAAAGTGCAAGAAACTCATTAGTCATGGAATATGTTTCTCCACTTTTCACCCCAAGTAGTCATGCATCCACAGAAAAATTCCAACACTTAGTAGTGGATACTTTGGAGCCCAAACTACAATACAAAATGGATTGAAATCAAGGGATATGTCTTATTTGAGAATTGCGACGTAATCCAAGCCACAGCTTTGTGTTCTTTTAATAGGCATTTTATTAGGATAACATTTTCCAATAATGGTTAACAGAAAGCAATACAAATAAAACATGCTCAATTATGAGTCTTACCTCAGCAGCTCTTCCTTTTGAGATCCTTTGCTTAATTTGTTGACCCTAAAACAATATATTCATAGTCAATCTTCTAAAACTGAGAGCATTAGCAAACAAGAAATATCAACAAATAGTTTGATAAAATTGGCAGGATGGAGGGTATATATTTTATAAGGATACTTCTAGCAACCAATACAGAGAACATTTTCTAACAAGAAGAATAATGCCACTTAAAACAGACACCAACCAGATTATGTGATCAGATAGTCAAAATAACACTGAACATTAATAACATTGAAAAATGAGTACAAACCTCGAGAGGTTAAGGTGCAAATTAATGAAACTACAACCCAAAACAATTTCTGAATATACCTGTCAACAAAAATTTGATAGATGTGAAGAGATTTGGTTGACAGATTACATATAGCACGCTCAATAGAGTCCTTCCCAAACAGATAAATGACTGGATAGCCAAGCAACCACCTGTACCACCATTAGTAAACCCCATGAAAACAGCAAAATCATTATTACATATATCAGAAATATGTTATAAGCACCTAGAAAACTTCCAAATTTAACCAAAACCACGCTATAAAAAGGGTCAATGTTGAATTCGTGTTTTTGTATATCCTCCTATTTAAAATTGAAAAAAGGGAAACTCAGGTAAATGCTTTCGAAACATATGTATAAAACACATTTCATTTAGCCCCTTCATGCTTACTATAACTGGTTATTTCAGTCAACCCAACTCTCATACGAGCCCCCGGCGGTTCGTTCATCTGACCGTAAACCAGGGCCACTTTTGATTCTGCAAAATTTTCTTCATTAATAACTCCCGATTCTTTCATTGTTCTTGTAATTAAGTAAAAAATGCAGTTTGAACTGGCGAGAACCCAGCGAATGACTAGAGAGAATAAAATTACAGAAAAAAGCACATATTTATCACAGATTTTATTTAAGATCAATTAAAGAACTTTAGAAACACCAATTTTCACACATACACAAGAGCCAATTTCAAAAAGGCTCTGGACCACATCATTATCCCTCATTATTACGAACCATCATATCACAAATGTACAGACTAGTAGGAGAGAACAAGTGCTAGGGTATTTCTAATCACGACTAAACTGAGGTCAATAATCTTAGATACCAAGATGATTGAGATACTAGCTCAATGAATGAAATCTGTAACACCTTGAAAATGTAACTACCAACGGAAAGTATATGTTGGAGGTAAATACTTATTTCAACAAGTGAGGAATTAAACAAGAAAAAGGTTAAAATATAACAAGCAAGAAAGACATTTTTTAAGGACATAGTTACCTCTATTTATGCATGAATGGCTTTTTACTGTTTTAATCTTGTGTTTGTAAATCTATGAGGTCAAAATGATTTGAAGTTTTAATCATGTGTTAGTGTCAAAATGCTCAAAACATGATGATCTTGTGTTTTTGGGCTAGGCTCTGGATGTCAAAGTATTTTGAATTGGGCTAATATATGAGATTACATAAAATTATTTGAGGGCTAATATAACAACAATTATTTATTTCATTTCCTTTGCAATAACGAGCGACAACCCAACATGCAAATGATGATTCAACTATGAATTTAATACTCGGGTAAATTAGACAGTGAACCGCGTCTTACGTCTAGTGAAACATAGGCTCAAAACATGCGGAAGTAACATGAGCGAAAACTCCAAATATTCTTCTAGCTCACTTCCCATTCCTTGCTCCAATCTCCTAACACACACTCAAAACTCCCAAGAACACTAGAGAGACTTAGAGGAGAAGAGAAGAGGATGGTGAGAGGAATAAGTGAATAGGAGAGAGGTTTATATGGGAGGGTATGGGGTATGGATTTTAGGAAGGGAGGATCAGGGTGAATCTTGGGTTGATTTCCCCTCTTCCTCACCCTCTTGGCCACCACTTTTGCTGTCAAAAAAATAGTAGATTTGGCCGATCTTCTTGTGATCACTTTCTTGCTAGCAAGTTGTTCTAGAAGCTTTCCTTATCCACCACTCTTAGCCCCTAAGTTTGGAGGAGGGTTTGACCTCTTCCTTTACTCCCAAAAGTGGTGCCCAGCTGCTCCTAGTTTAGCCAAAAAAAATCCACAGCCCTAATTCACCTTTATCATAAATGGGAGATTTAACTTAATAAGGTAACTATGTCATTGTTATAAATAATGTTTTCTTGATTGTCACATTCCAACCTCTTTCTTTTTTAATTCCTCATTTGATGAAATAAGTATTTATCACCAAAATGTACTTACCTTTTCATTTCCGGTTCTTTGTAGTTACATTTTCAAGGTGTTAAAAAGTCACTATAAACTAGACTGCAAGATGGCATATACGCCAAGGCAAATGAAAAACTCAGTGTTAGGATTTAACTTGTCAACTAGATGCATGCACATATGCTGAATATTTGATGTGGTAGCCAACAGAAGAGTTGTTATGCTGCATAAAATACATCAGAAACAGCTATGCAGGATCCTATGGAACATTAGTTTTTCTTCTAACTAGTATCAGTCCTAGCAAGGGTGTTGCAGATTCTAGTCATGTGCCAGCTGCATTCAAACAGAGGTTCAAAATTCTTATCTTAATATTTTGTTAAAATTGTCATGCACTCAGTTTCATGTATGATATGTTTGACTCGAGGATTCTCATGTGAAGGAGAAGAAAATAAATTTAAAAGTATTATAGTTTTTACTTGAATGATTTCATTAAGAACTATAGTTGAATAAGAAATTGAATAAATAGAAGAATTAATAACTTTGGCTAAGAATATAAAAGGAAAATTAAGTTGATGAATATTCTATTTATGGAAAATGAGGTGTTAGGTCTGATTTTCCAGCATCCAGTTGAATAACGCATAGTCAACATACAAATGAGAGGAAGTAATGATAAATATGCATTTTGAATTACAGAAATTTTTTCTGATATGTCCTTATGAATAGTAAAATGGTCATAGAAGTGTCGATGCCAATTTACAACACCAACAAACAAACGTAACAAACTTAACACAATGCACACAAATACTGTCCATATCAAATCATTTATGATATCCTTGCTATTTCACCTATTCAAAAATAAAAATAAATCCATGGCAGCATACTCCAATATGTTTATGTATATTCAAAACTTAAAACACAGAACCTAAGCGTTAACCATCAAACATAAACCAAAAACCACTTGAGAATGAATGAGTGTAGAACCTAAGCGTTAACCATCAAACATAAACCAAAAACCACTTGAGAATGAATGAGTACTAGTCCTATCTCAGGGGAAAAATTGTATGATAGAACATATGAATTTTTATCATGCAGGACAAACATTCGAGGCATCCATTAGATGTATGATGGTGCTCTGACTAAATCTGTCAAACTGTGCCAAGTCACTTTCAATTATTAGGTCTGGCATGTCACTTTCAACCTAATATGTTTAGTTTCTAGGGATCAAGGATCCTTTATAATTATAAATTATACTAATTTGTGGGATAAATAGACTCTTCGATGAATGTGATATTTCATAAAGTTATCATTTGCATTATTCCAAATGGACTGACTAATTAATCAATCATATCACATAAAGTAAACATGTCCCTAGGTGCTATTGAAGTGAATTGGAACAAGAATGGTTCCAGGAACTTCTCCAAGATGAATTCATGGCTCCACCAAACAATGAATCTGCAAGAATGATGGATTTGACCTTGCATATTATCATAGCGGAACTGATACGGGCAACACCGTATATTAACTTTTAACAGCAGTATGATGCACACAATTAGTAGTAATATTAAATGTTGTAGGATATAAATGATAATGGGCACCATATGTATGTCAAGGATTAAGATGGAATTATGGGTTACCCATTTAGGGTCGGGATTGTGATCTGACATTCCTTAAGATGTGAACTCAAATCAACTAACACAGATGGTTCAGATGCAATTTGTCCATCAGCAGAGGAAACGGCTGTGTAAGTATCACTCATCTCATCTTGAGGAAAAAATGATGAAAACAACTTCTGAGCTGAAAGAAGCTGCGAATATGCAGGGTGCTTCTCTGACATTGTTATCATCTGAAATCACACTATCAACATTATTTATTAAATGCAAGAAAGAAGAAAAGGATGTAACAGATTTGTATACTGCCAACCTTTGGAGGATCTAGTTCAAGGTCCACAAAGAGCATAGAAGCTTCCATACACAAGCTCGATTTCAAAAAATCTACAAATGCTTTGATATGAATCAGATAGATCATATCATCAATGACCATGACTTGGAGAAGCTCAAAGATTGAAGACTCCTGTGAGTTTATTAGAAGGCATGTATTGTATTAGTTAAAATAAAATAATAGGAGTAATTTAGTATTATAAAGATATTACTTAAACGTAAACAATGATACAAACTGTAATGGTCCGCTGAAAATGGCTTTCATTGGTGACTTATCTTACTAAATTCATTTTCACATGACTACAGAGCTCTGTCTTATTAACTATTGCCCACTAACATTTGTCTCTAGGAGCCTGATTTACAAGTCAACTAAAATGTTTGTCCTTCTACATCCCTTATGATGGTTAGCGCAAAGCCAGAGACAACAATATACATGTTCTAACAAAACTAAACCTTCTACTCTTCCAACAAGATTAAAATCCAAACAGCAAACTAAATAAGAAACAGCTTTTCGAACCATCAGATTGTTTAACAGTCAAACAACATATCCTTCTTTTAATCAATATATTCATATCATTTTAGTCCTCTTATTATACCTCAGCAAAAAAGGAGGACAGAGTTTGAAGGGAGGTGAGGAAAGATAATAGCATCAACTAAAAGCCTATAGCATGTATGACAAAGGTGGACGATCTGCTATATTATGCTTTTCTTTTAGTAGAGAAAGATCAACTGCATTTGGTTGTATCGGATATATGTATCAGTAAGGAGGCTGAAGGCAAGTGAATTTTAAACAATAATTTCTGGTGCTGTATCAAGTATGGAAAGTACTTCAGAGCCTAATGACACTCAAGTGAAGCTACAAGATTTTCCAAACAATATATGGTGAGTTGACTAGTTCATGCTCCTAGGCATAAGATATGACATTGGGGATTGAGACTTAATGCCTGATGTTGCTGGCAATCTTCCTAGCACAAAATTCCAAATGTAGCTCTAGCAGCAACATCTGAACCGCAACACAAAATATACAGTGCACTAGCATTACTTCCATTTATGCAGGCAAATCGACACTTCAATCTAATCATTTGCTCATTTTTATCCCGGTTCAGCTTTCTCAAGGGAATTTCCAGTAAGACAAACTTTGTATCCTTTTCCCTCTCACACTTTCACCAGGATTTCTTTTTCTTTTATTATGTTTACTATCAACTATTGACTTATCTTCTCCCATACAAGCCAAATAAAACATCTAGAGGAAGGTAATGAAGAGCAACAAAATTTGTTTCCCTATGGCTGATGAGTAATAGAGTTCTTTCAGGAGGAGCATAGTAAGAATAATATTCTTGCACCCATATTCATATTCTTCCATACAGATTAAAAGAAACAGATTAAACTAGGAACTTAGGGCAACATATTATAATGAGGAAATTGAACTAATAATAAAACTGATTAAAAGAAACAAGAAATATAAGATATGCCAACAATAGAAAGACAGGGCAATGACCCTTTTGGAATGCTTGAGAAATGCACAGAGATGATCTCCCAATTCAGGCATCTGCCCACCATAATCCACCATGATACAGGGTCTCATCCTTGAAAGCAAAGCCAAAATGTCTGCACAGAGAAATACCTAAATTTAATTCACAAGGGCCAATAATCATTTGCAAGGGTTCCACTTGAAAACTGGGGCCGGGGGGGCGACCTCAGTTAAAAGTTGGATTTCAGTAAGCTTCCATCCATCAGTGCACAGTGGGAAACTAGCCAATCAAACTTCTAAAGTAAATAAACCGAAGACAGAAATAAACCCAACTAACGCTTTCCTTCACAAGGATGAAGGAACGAGAAAGGGACTCACCGGTTTGGAGTCGATACTTGGAAGAGGGCTTGAGCCTCCATTTGGCCTGGAAAAGAGATGCGTCAACTACCCTCAATATTTCTTCTTCCAATTCTGCTGCATCGGAATCCATTTCAGTCTTCGTAAAATCAAGGTCCAATTATGTTTTGATCATTTCTATCTTTCTAATTTTCAGTAATAAGGGTCCACCATGGTTTTCTTCAAATAGGACAGTGTTGTACGTCACTACAAAAAGATATCCTTATCCAAGTAAAAAATTAAATAAAATAAATAAATAATTTAATAGTTTTACTAGATCTCAAAAAAATATATAAAAAAGGGGTTGGGGACTTACCTTAGCGGTCAAGTCCCCTTCTCCCCACCATAGTTGGAGGTTCGATCCCCACCCGGCCCCTTATCCCTCCCCTTTATTCCCTTTGTAATTTGTGTGGTTTGGGCTCCCACACACCTTTGCTGACACATGAGTGTCACTGTTTACCAAAAAAAATATAAAAAATTATGGATATTATATCTAGTTAAAATACTCGTCAGGTATCCGTCATGTATCTGATTTGTATTCATATCCAAAAAATATTCGAATTCGTATTGGTATGCAGTATATCTGTATTCTATCCAAATCTAGAAAAAGAATATGATACTGTGTATTCTATATTATTCCATCGTATCCGTATTGTTTTCATCCTTAATTGTTAGATGGGTTCGTTATTGAACAGAATGATAGTGGTGGACTGGTGAAGCGTGACAGTGGTGGAATTAAAAAAGAAAGGGTGGGTGCTTATAGCATGTGAATGAGTGGAGAAGGACGTGAATTCAATGGAGACGAACACACTTAAGCCCACTATTGCTGATAATAATATGGATAAGGGTAAGAAAGTTCTGAAAAAAGAGAAGGACGAACAAAAAAATGTTGTCAATTTCTTTTTAAAGTGTGCAGAGGTGAATACCATAGAACTTGGGCCTTAAAAGTTGCGAATGCGGTGTACAACCATGGAGAGGTCCCCATATGTTGAGAGATTGGCAAAGAGGAGGAGTTTGTTGTTCAGATATATCCTTGAATAACATTACGCTAAAGGACTTGTTGGAGCAACTGTAGATCAAATTCCATATGAATTTGTCTTTGATGAAAACTTTGTACAATGCACGTTCAAAACATATGGTAAATGACAGAGGTAGATGTTCCCAAATGCAATACCTGATTGGCAAGTTGGAGGAATATAAATACTATTTCTTGCACAAGAGATTTGAGGCGATTGGGGCATTGCAAGATTTGTATCCGCACACCCAACTAGCATTGAGTTGTTGACAGCATTTCCCCAACTGTTGATGATAGACTGTACGTACAAGACAAACAAGTACCTGTTACCTTTGATGGAGATTTTCGGAGTGACCTCAACTAACATGACGTATTTTGTTGTTTGTGCTTATCTGGAGGTGGAGAAAGAGGAGAATTATATTTGGGCATGTTAGACATTGTAGGCCTTCATGCATGATAGGTACTTGCCATGTGTTATATCGACCGATAGGTAAAAAAAACGTTAATGAATGTTGCTAACTGTTAAGGGAACCTTCTCATAAACTACCCACCTTCTTTACCAATGGGATATCAATAGAAACATTCTTGCAAATTGCAATAAACACCTTCAGAAGAAAGCAACATGGTATGCATACATCCAACAATGGAATTTTGTCCAGCATGCATAGAGCGAAGATATGTTTGACATGCATTTACAAAGGTTTCAATCAAACTTTTAAGCATACTCTGTGGCATTGGATTATGGAATAAAGCAATGGGATAAATTTTCCGCCTACATCACAAGAAAAGTGAAACATTATGAGAACAATACCACATAGACACATACCGATATGTTAGAACACACTTGCCTTGAAATTTTCCGCCTACATTACAAAATGTGACACATTTTTTTTCCAAACGCGTGAATGTGTAAAGATGAAAAGTGCTTTTGAAATATTATAATTACCAAAACATACATGCTACTTATGAGAATAAAATATTATAATTTAAATAAATTAGTGGGGGTATTTAAGACTTTGCACACATTATTAGGTGTTTTTGGCTTCTACTTTTCTCGATGTGCTTTTGCTTTTTCTGAAAAGCCCATCCAAACATAATTTTTCCATCAAAAGTGTTTTTGGCAAAAGTAAAAGCCATAAGCACTTATCTAGAAGTCCATCCAAACGGATTCTATATATACATCATCTGGAGTTAACCCCTTCACTACTTCGGCCCCGTTTGGATGTATTTTTGGATGAGTGCTTTCGGCTTTTACTTTTGGCAAAAGCAATTCTAATAGAAAATATGTTTTTGTTTGAGATTTTAAAAAACCAAAACACCTCGAAAAGCCAAAAAAATTAATTTTGGGAGAAACCAAAAGCACCTAAAAATGCCCCCAAAAGCAGAAGCCAAAATCATCCAGAAATGTGTGCAATGTCTTAAATGTCCCCATTATTTATTTAAATTACACTTACATATATAATATTCGCATATAAGTATCATGTAATTTTTTGGTAATTATAACATTCCAAAAGCACTTTCATCTTTACACATCCAAACACACTTTTGAAAAAAAAACTATTTTTGTAACATTCTATCCAAATACAAAAGTTATCTACTTATGTTTTTGGCTTTCGCTTCTACTTTTGTTTTTGACTTTTGCTTCTTTTTTTTTCAAAGTTCATTCAAACGGGCCCTTAGCCAAGTTCGCTTTGATGGGCTTTTATTTAAGAATCAAGAATAAACTTGTCTTTTACCAGCTCTTTATAAAAATAAAAAAATATAATATAGCCTAATAAAAGCTGTCACAGGGTACATTGAGGTTGATTGAATATCTAATGAGGCGAAATCTATTGGTGGTTATGTATTTTACATTAGAAGGAAGAATAGTTTCTTAATGAACTAAACAAAGAAAGATACATTATGATTGCCAATTGGCAATGATTAAAGATGGAATAAAACCTAATGATTATGCGAAGGCAGAAGTGAATTTGGCAAATCCTTTAACTATACCCTTGGGTAGAGGGAAAATATTCATAAAAATTGCAGGGAATATGAACAAAGCGACATATTTTAGCAAAATTAGCAAGATATATCCACCAAAACTTTCAATGCTCCAACAAAGTGCATCTATTTTTGTTCGCTTTTATTTAAATCTATAAAAAAATGTGATACTCATAATAAACTTTTTTTTGGTAAACATTGACACCTATGTGTTGGTAAAGGTGTGTAGGATATCATGCCACACAAATTACAATAGAGGTAAAGGAAAGGGATAGAGGACGGATAGAAATCGAACCCCTAATATATAATTGGAAGGCAGAAAATAAAACCATGGATCTAAATCCTATTCCCATAATAACATGTTCTTTTGAATGTGTTACGAATAAAATAAAACAATATAAATAAAATAAAAAATTATTGGTTAACGTAGTGGCCGGTTGCCGACCCGCCAATCTACTTGGCATATTTTAATTGGGTAAAGTTATTTTAGGATTGTAGTACTGTACAACTAATCATTTTAATATATGGGATGAGTACTTATCCTAGTGGCCAAATTCCCGACTCAGAACCTATAGGCTGGGGGTTCGATTCCCCACCTGGCCCCATATCCCTCCATTTTATTCCCTTTGTAATTTGTGTAATTTGGACTTACACACATCTTTACCGATACATAAGTGTCATTGTTTAAAAAAAAAAAACATTAATATAGATATATGTGTATATGAATAATAAAATTATGTTTAAGACTTGTCAACCTGATGGCTCTATTTCCCTAAAAAAATAGCCAAACTCTATTAATTTCAAGTATGTGAACTATGTTTCTCCGGCTTCGGCTCTTCAAAAAAAAAAAGTATGTGAACTATGTTAAAACAAATAATCCATCTGATCATTGTCAATTCTATATATTACTAGCTTTTTTACCCGCGCGTTGCGCACGGACGTGTTGCTTTCTTTCTTATTATGAATAGAACTAATAATTTTTTAATTGGATGAACAAAATAAATACATAGAAGTTTAGGGTTTAGAATTTGAAATTCATAATGAATGATAATTTTAAATTGTGATAATTTTGAGTAATGGTTTAGAGTTTAGAGTTCAAAAGTTAAAAGTTGAGGGGGAATAGAGTTTAACAATCGAGTTTAGAATTTCATTGTTAAAATAGAAAACATTTATTATTTATCAAGTAATAGCATGTCAACTATATAATTCAGGTGGACTTTCCATCTTCTAGAATTATTAGTTCAAGCACTTCAGTTGCGAATGATGAATATTCTTTTTTCAATGTTTAAATAATGTACTATATGTGAAAGAATCAAGTTGAATTCTTCGATCGAATAATTCCTTATACAACTTGAAAACCTCCTGGTGACAGTATACATTCATTAAAATGGTGTATGCATACTTATTAGGAGATAGTCCTTTATTTACATTTCCGAAAATAGCTTATAACCCTCATCTACTTTTCCAATTTTGCAATGACCATTCAATATAGCATTACATGTGATCACATTTGGGGAAATACTTTTCTCCAGCATTATTGAGAAATATGCAATTCTAAAATATTGTCTGTTAATTAAAACAAATTTTAATGATAATTACATTTTGATTATCTGTTAACTTTAAAATATTAGTTTAGTCCATAATATTGTCCAATTTTTTCTTTTTCATATTGATTATGAAAAAAATTTGGTAGTTAATATTTTCATTTAATTTAATTTAATTTTAATGTTTTTAATTCCTTATTATTATGAGAGAAAAGGGCAGGATTCGTTGTGCCAGGGTGCCGAGTTGTGAGAGAGGCAGGCCAGTGCTTGGTGGATGAGAGTTTTGCAAAACTCCAATTCAATACTGTACGGTCTAAAGATGGTGTCAAGCTAGTGGATTTTTCGGAAGCTGAAGAAATTCTAGAATTGGCAACTAAATTGGGATTAAGCTATGCTAAGGGGAGGGCAGAGGCTATTGATAGGGTAAGGTTAGAAATTGAAAGGTAGGAGAAGACAGCGAGGGGGCGGGGGGATGGGATTTTGTTGGGATGATGAGGGGTGTGATGAGGATTATTTCGTGTAATGTGAGGGGGCTGAATGGGGGGGTGAGAAGGCGGGCGGTGATGAGGATGTGTAGGAGAGTGAAGTCAGCTATAGTATGTATACAAGAATCAAAGATGAGTGTGGTAACGGATCGTTTGATAGCCAGATTGTGGGGATCGAAAGGTGGGAAGTTCTATTTCCAGCCTTCAAATGGGAATGCTGGTGGTTTGATATTCATATGGGATGGGGACAGAGGACAGTTTACCCTGGTTGAAGGAGAACAAAGGTATTTGTGGGTTAAAGGGGACATTAGGGGTGTTGAGGGTGTTGTGAACATCATATGTGTGTATGCTCCAAATGATAGGAGGGGGAGAGTTGAGTTGTGGGATAGATTGGTATCTAAGTGTGTAGTTAATAATGGAGAGTTGTGGTGTGTGGTGGGGGACTTTAATGCAGTTTGCAATGAGAGGGAGAGGTTTGGTGATAGTGTGGATAATGGCTCAACCAGTGAGTTTAGAGACTTCATTGATCGTATAGGGTTGGTTGACCTACCTCTGGTGGGTGGGGAGTTCACTTGGTTCGGGAGGGGTGGGAGGGCAGGGAGCAGGTTAGATAGGTTTCTGATCTCGTCAGGGTGGTTAAGTCTTAGAGGAGTGGTGGCTCAGAAGAGGGGGGATAATATTACTTCTGACCATTATCCGGTGATTCTTGAGGTGGGAGAAGAGTCTTGGGGACCTAAACCATTTAGGTTTTACAACTATTGGACGGAGGAAAAGGGATTTTCGGACTTAGTTAAGGGGGTGTGGAAGGACAGGGGGTCTGGGGCTGTGGGAGGTCTGTTAGGAAGGCTGAAATCGCTCAAGCAGGGTATTAGAGGGTGGGAGGGCTATGGGGCGGATGGTGTAGAAAAGAAAATTGTAAAACTGTCTGAAGAACTGAAGGAAATTGAAGGGCAACTTGATGGTCGGGAAGATGATGAATTAAGAAAAAACTGGGGATGGAAGAAGCATGAACTCAAAATGACGATGTTGGCTGAGGAAAGAAGATGGGCGCAGAAGTCACGGTTGAAGTGGATTAAAGAAGGGGACTTAAATACTAGATTTTTCCATACGGTGGCGGCAATCAATAGGCGAAGGAATTTCATCATGTCGATTAATGTGGACGGTAGAATGATTGATGATCCAAGGCGTCTTAAAGAGATAGCGTTCAAACATTTTCAGAATTTGTTTCAAAAAAAAGATGAGGAGCTGTTCGATATAGTGGACATTGGGGAGGTTAAATTATCAGCAGAAGAGTCGAGCAACCTGGAACACAATTTCTCTGTGGAGGAGATTCAATCGGCGATTTGGAGCTGCGATGGCAACAAGGCACCGGGTCCGGATGGATTCAACATGGAATTTTTCAAAAAATATTGGGGGATACTAAAAAGTGATGTAATGGATGTTGTCCAAGTGTTCGAAAGTGAATGCAGATTGCCGAGGGAAACAAGTGGCTCTTTCATTACTCTTGTTCCTAAGGTGGATGTTCCAAAGGAGTTTGGAGACTATAGGCCTATCTCACTGGTGGGGTGTGTCCATAAAATCATTACAAAGGTTCTTGCAAGGAGACTAAAGGAGGTAGTGGAGAGGGTAGTGGGGGAGTCACAAATGGCCTTTGTCAAGGGGAGGCAAATATTAGATGGGATCCTAATTGCGGCAGAGGTTATCCATTCTACCAAAGCATCAGGGAAGAAGGGATTTGTTGTAAAAATTGACTTTGAAAAAGCGTATGATAATATCTCATGGAACTCATTGTTTAGCATAATGGAGGCTTTGGGGTTTGGGGAAAAATGGATTAAATGGATGAGGGAGTGTGTGACCAAAGCCACAGCAGCGGTGCTAGTAAATGGAACTCCAACAAAAATTTTTAATCTTCAAAAGGGCTTGAGGCAAGGGGATCCAATTTCCCCATACTTATTCATACTTGTTGCTGAGATGTTGAACAGGTTTGTGTGCAAGGCAGTGGCTCTGGGAATTTATACAGGTCTGAGCGCTGGTGCAAATGGACGGAGGATCTCCCATCTACAATACGCAGATGACACCTTGTTGTTTTGTGAAGGAAGTCTGGACCAAATTATTGCTATAAAGAGGATTATGACTTGCCTAACGTTAACTACCGGCTTAAGAATCAATTATGGTAAGAGCTGCTTGTTTGGAATAAATTGTGATGACAGTTATGTTCGTAAGGCAGCATTATTTCTTGGTTGTCAGGTGGGCGTGTGGCCTATGAAGTACTTGGGGGTCCCTATCGGGGGGAGGATAAATTGTAGGGAGATGTGGTGTCCGGTTATTGAGAAGGTGGAAAGCAGACTAGCAGGGTGGAAGGGGCGGATGTTATCCCAAGCGGGTAGGCTTTGTTTAATCAAGGCGGTGTTAAATAGTCTACCGATTTACTTTATGTCATTGTTTAAGGTGCCTAAGGGGGTGGCGGAACATCTTGAGAAATTGAAAAGGCGGTTTTTTTGGAATGAGTGGGATGGGGAAAGAAAGATCCATACAATTTGTTGGGATAGAGTGTGCTCACAGATGGAAAGTGGTGGCCTTCAAATTTGGGATGTTAGTAGGTTAAATGAGGCCTTGCTATTAAAATGGAAGTGGAGGTTTGGGTGTGAGAAGGCTTTGTGGAGAGATGTTGTAGGAAATAAGTACTATGAGAATAGAGTATCACTGATTTCAGATTCCAAACAGGGAAATTCGCTATGGAGTAGCATAAGTCAGGTGTGGGAGTGCCCGCGGTTGGCAGACGCTGGGGCTGGCTTTGTCATCCAAGTAGGAAATGGGAAATCTACAAGCTTTTGGTGGGACAGTTGGGTAGAAGGTGGCAGGTCCCTTAGAGAAATGTATCCCAGAATATTCACGCTTGCTGTCAATAAGAATGGTATGATTGCGGAATTCGGATCATGGGAGGGCTATAATTGGATATGGAACATTCAATTAAGAATATTGTTATTTGATTGGGAGGGGGAAGTGTGGGATGACCTGCATAGGGTGATTAATGGCGTCCAGTTGAGCAGGCAATTGGATGATCGAATTGTGTGGAATAGAGCTGGCAATGGAATGTACACGACGAGAGGATGTTTGAGGTTATATACTGGTAGCAGGGAGGATGAGATCGGGGTGTTTTGGAGTCGCTTGTGGAAGATTAAGTTCCTATGAAGGTGAAAATGGTGGCATGGAAATTGGTGCAAAATGCTTTACCTGTCCGAGACATTTTGGCTGCCTGAAACTGTTCCCAGGTTAGTAGTGTTAATTGCCCATTATGTGACTCGGAAGTAGAAACAATAGATCATTTGTTTTGCAAGTGTAAAATGGTTTGTGAGGTGTGGTATTCTGTGGTTCGATGGTTTGATATCATGTGGGCTATACCTGGTCGGGCGAGATCGGTTTTATTATGGTGGATCGGCTATGCCCCAAATAAGGGTCGAGGGGATGTGTGGCAGTTAACATGCATGGCAGTTATCTGGACGATCTGGGGTTGGAGGAATAAGGCAATTTTCCAGGGGTTGAGTTTTAAATGTAAGGCTGCTTTGGAAGAAGTTAAATGGAGAATTTGAACTTGGTGGAAGGCAGAGATGGCTGGTGCGAATGTGGCATTGTTAAGCTTGGAAGATAATTATCCTGCGAATCTGGTCATTGATGACAGAAGGGTGTTCAAAGTACATAGAGTTGATCTTGCTTGGGAGTGCCCGGAAAGTGGGTGGTGGAAAATAAACACGGATGGCTCCTCCTTGGGGAATCCCGGCCCGGCGGGTATTGGGGGGGCAATTAGGAACAACAAGGGCGAGATAATATACATATTATCAGATTATATTGGCATCAAAGATTCGACAGAGGTGGAGTTGACAGCGGTTCACCGAGTTTGTGACGCAATTCTTAGAGATCAAGGTTTTCCCCTCCAACAAATCATCTTCGAATGTGACTGTGCAAATGTGGTGAGATGGCTTAATGATCCTAAACAGGTTCCTTGGAGGTTGTATAAGCTGATGAAACCTATAATGGCTGTGCTGAAATCATCCGGAGGTGCAGTGGTGCGGCATGTGTTTAGAGAACGCAATGGATTGGCGGACTACTGGGCAAAGAAAGGTGCTTCCAATGGTGGGTGTTTTGAAGTGTGGCTGTAATAGAATTCTATTTTATATATCCCTCAAACTGATGTGCTTCTGGTAGTCTTGAGCATAATTGGCCGAGTTTTGGGATTGTAATGTAATGTCATGATGATGTACTAGCAGAGAAGTTATTATCCTGCGATTAATAAAAGTTATTTCCCTAAAAAAAAAAATCCTTATTATTATAACCACATAAATTGTAGTATTTATACTTCGATACCAAGTTTTTTTAGAAGGTATATTTTTTCAGCACATTTTTATAATTATAAACTATTTTTCTATCTGGATAATTACATTTATTATTATTGAAGAAATTGTGATGAAATAAAATTAGAAAAATAAAAAATCTGAAAAATAATGGAAATAAATTAAAAAATTCTAATAAAATAAAATAAGAATCTAAATATAATTATAATGAAATTACTCTCTAAAATTAAATATATTACAATAAATATAATTTGATTTATCATTCATGGTATGTAATTTGATTTTATTAAATAGTATAATCTAATTTTATTAGTTAATTATATTTTTTTTTATTTAAGTTAAAAGGGAAAATTAATTACTAAATACACTGTTTTCAAGTTGTTGCTCTAATGCAAAACTTTTCAAACGTTAGTGGATGGAATGCGTTTCTTTTCAAATTCTTAGGACCAAAATGCGATATTTTTAGAATTGATAAGGTCGAATTTGATATTTGAAAAGGTAGAAGTGTAGAATTTTTAAACTAAATAAAGTATAATTGTATTTTTGGTCAAAAAAAATTAAGAGCATAAATGACCAAGCTTGATAAATTTATGATTATATTTTGGGAATAGTTTCAATAATAATTAATTAGTACTATTTATTTATGTTTAACTGTTTACTTTATGTTATTTTCTGTAAAATAAAATGTTAAATGATGTTTGATTGAATTCACATGGTTTGTACCATGTTTGAACATGTAATATGATCAGCTAATACTAGAGTTTTTTTGGGTAAAAATATTACTACAACCCAAACTATTTCTTATTACAAAAAATCTTTATATTAAAATACTTCTAATATTCTTTTACATTATAAATTATTTATAAAAAAATTCTATAGCAATTTACTCTGAATTTTATATACTTTTTTATTTTATATTGAAATAGATAATTAAGGATTATTGGATAAATATACATTTTTATTTTATATTGAAATAGAAAAAGATTACTGGATTAAAAAATATTATGTCAAATAGTTAAACTATGATGTGTTTTAGTCTTTTTTTCCTTTTTTTTCTGTTCTTTAGAAAGAATAAAAAATTATGTAGAATTTGTTTAAAATAATATAAAAAATTTTAGGTGATTAGTCATTTTATATTAATCAATAATTTTAGGGTCAATTTAATGTTTACAACATATTTTTGATGAAATATTTTTATTTAAAATATGGTTATTATATTCCTTATATTGATATAGGATTATATATGTATTTCAAATATTATGTATTATGTATACAATGAAATAATATAATGTATTATATATAGTTGTAATCTTTTTCAAAAAAAAATATATATAGTTGTAATCTTATATCATTTTAAAGTATCTATGAAGATTTTCTCAAGATTTTTTATATTAATCGATAGATTTATTTTTTAAATATAGTATTGACGATGTGTCTGATGACATGACATCACTCAGCGATTACTCAGCAGCTACCAGTCTGCCTATGTGTTTTAATAAGGACCGTTGATCTAAAAAATAGCATATAATGACTGATTAACCCTTAAAATTAAGAAAGATGAATTAAATTTAATAAAGACAAAAAGGTCTGCACATGCCAAAAAGTATTCAACATTTATTATATAGATTTCAATTATTAATAATCAAATTATATACAAATAAAAATTAAAAAAATATTAAAATCTAATATATATAATACCATGCAAGGTTACTATTCAATGAATAGTACTTTCCCAGCCTTATTCCAAACCTAACTCAAAGCCTCATTCCGAACCTGTTTTCACCGAATCTAATTCCAAATCTGATTTCTGCACTATCTGTCGATCTGTCCCTCTTTCTTTGCTCTTGTTTTCTCCAGCTCCACTTTCTCACCTCCGACCTCTCTCCTTCGCGAGGTGCTTCCTGGTGCAGCCCACCCACCGCCGCTACTGTTATTACTTGGAAAAAATATCGTTGAGTTCGCCCTCTTCTCTTCTCCATGGTCTTCCGTTGGGCTGCTTCGTCAATTCGGCGCCGCTTTTGTTCCTCGAGCTTTCTTCACCTGAATACCCCTGCGGTGCCCGCCCTTAGTTCTCTGTCTCATCGTCGCCAGCCCCGCGTTGAACCACCTGTCGAGGTCTTCCGGCTGGGGCACTCGCCCCCTGTTGTCGCTGGAATCCGCTGCTGCCGCTCACAAAATCAGGCCACGGAAAAGGGGAAAAGCCAGATCTAAAAGTCGTCTTCCCTTCAGACCTGCTGTGTTGCCGCCTCTGGCCACCGCGGTGCCACCCGCTGCCCCGCCGCCTGCCCAATCCTTCTGCCGCTCCAGCGCCTCCGTAAACGCTCACCTGGCGCCGCCCCTCCAGCCTTGCAAACGCCACCGCCCCTCCTCCTTCTGCTCCACTGTTGTGTTGAAGCACAGCCTCTCACCGCTGCGTCGCCGCCCGTTGCCATCACCTTCGCGCTGCTGCTGTGCTCCGACCGCCGCCAGCGTCAGCCACAACCTCCGCCTTCCCATCACTGTAAGTTCCTTGTTTTTGGATAATTTCTGTTTCGATTTGATACCCAGTTGGAAGAATTTTTGGATATGAATTGGTTGCTCAAAGTGGGTTCTGCCTTGGGAGGTTTTGAGTGTGGGGGATGGATGGTTACAGGCTCATGTCACTTAATTTACGAACAACTTATTGAATTCACCTTGATGAAGATGGATTGCTGTTGAATTCTGTTTGGAGTGTGGGAGGGATGGTTACAAGCTCATTGTCTTGCTTGTCTTCCATTTAGAAGAATTGCACCTCCCTTTTGTATGCCAGCTTATGTAATCTGTAGAGTCTATATCTGGTGAGTTTGATTAGGGTATTTTCGTGTCTCCTTAAGCTTTGGTGCCTTCTTTGCTTTGTTGTTCTTCTAATTATAAATACATATGGTAGATTGAATAGCCATTTCCAGATTATGCCCTTCCCATTCCTCATTCCTTTATTTGTGGTTTTCTAATCAGTAGGCTTTTCCAACTTGTATAAACTCTAATTGTCAACCAGAATTCCATTCATTGCATTTTCTGGTTTTTGGAAAGAAAGTCGGGTGTGGATATGGTATATAGTAGAGTTAGATTCTTCATTTTGTGCCCCGCACTTATTTATAAATGCAGCTGTGTCTTCGGAGGGTTGGTCGCATCTCATTGAAATCTTCAGAATCATGTTTGTTCGGTATCTGCTTGAAACACGATCCATTCTCTTAATGGAAACCTAGCCTACCTCACAACTATGTTAAATCCCTGTTGCTGCACTCTTTCTCCAAGTTATAACTCTTGATCACAGTGGCTTGATTGTTTAAAGGATGTTTTTGCAGGTTGTTTCTCTTTTTATTTCTTGGTATTTAGTTTCAAGTACTAATTGATACTTACTGAAATAACTCAAAATCTTGGCGGAGATCATTTCATGTAGTTGAATGACAAAGTTTAAACCAGATTCTCTAATGGCCTTGGTAGTACACCCCCGTCTTGGTGTCTTCTTGTTTGGTTCTTCCATGGGGGGCATTCTTGGCCTTTTTTTCACTTAAAGCAAAATCTTTTTAAATATTTTGCTTAGTTGATCTGTTATGGGTATTGTATTAGTGCAGTTTGTTAGACTATAGCAAAAATGTACTTAAGTTATGTTCTGTGGTGTTTATAGTATACTAAGCTTTCTGTTTCCGTCACTGCTATCTTCCGAAATGTGTTCACAACGAATGTTGAGACTTCTGAAATATTTTGGATGTTCGAATGCTTTGGTTGGTTGCCATACTCAAATGTTACTTATCCTCTTCTCAAATATTTGCAATTCTATAAACTTTTATTTATATTCAGATACTTCTATGAGGTTAAAAATTTAAACGAGAAATTGTCTCAATACTTTTTTCATCTTATGCTGAGTTCTGAAATATAACGTGTTGAATATACAGAATTTGCAGCTTATATTGAGCTCTGAAATATGCTCTATTGAAGATACGGAGGTTGTGTTTTAATAGTTATCTTAATTCTTAAATAGTACACCGTTTTGTTTGTTTAAGTTTTTAAAGTATCATGATGATTTTGTGGTTACAAATTAATCGAGCATTACGATTTGTCAGAGTTGATCTTCTAAAGGTGAGTTTTGAACTCGCAACGAATAGTAGACACCTTACGGCTAGAAGGTGATCGAAATTCAAAACATTCCAAATTAAAATCCAGAATTGCATTACCTTTACTGGTCCCAGATATTTGGCGTATTAATTAAAATTTGTCCTTTGGATATAGGCAATAATATCAGTTCATGAATAGATCTTTATGAATTATGATTGTTTCCCAGACAACATTGATATGTGATTATCCTCAAGTTATCATTTCTCTGAACTCCAGTCATGATTTTAGGTTGATTTAAAATGCTTCTAGAAATCAAAGCAGAAATTAAACTTGATTTTTCCTCACTGGCATCTACACATCAATGTATTGGATAATGGTTGATAATTTATGGCATTTAACTATTTTCAGCGGAATGGGTTATGTCTCCACCTCACCAAATCAAAAAGGTAATCTTATCTGTTTTATAGCAGGTTTCTCAATTGATCTTATAGCTGGTTTTTTATATATATATATATACTAGGTTGTCCGTCCCTATGGCAGGTTTGTGGAAGAAATGAGACCCGTAAAGTTGACTACCAAAGTTATGGGTATGTGTTGTCTCTCCCACATTTTGTTCAATTGGACTGTATGTCTCAGAAACATAAGTTTATTAGTATCTTATCGAGTTTCCAGAAGCAAAACCTGTGTACTTAAAATGTTAACAGTGGAAGACCGATACCAACGGACTTATGGAATCTTGTTACTTTGGAATTAAATCACTGAAGAATTTGCTTTCTTGCAGGTTATACACCAACAAAAAATGTTTCTTATTTGAGAAGGTACGAAGAATAATTCATAAAGACCTCTGGATGATTTCTTTAGCTTACTAAATTTTAGTTATCTGATACTACATACACATGTTTTCTTATTGCTAAGTTGTGTTTTGTCTATTTATAATGCCATTTTCTCAGCAATTGGAAGATGATTTTGTTGTATGTGTTGGAGCATAATGGAACTATTGCATTAGAGGGATGCTCCAATGTACCTTAGCTGTTACATTGACATAAATTACGTGAAATCTAGCTACTCCTTTGTTTTGTTCTTGTAGGAGGTGCTAGAATCCACAAATGGAATTACGCAACTTGAAGCAATGCTACTTTTGTACTTTGTATTCTTGGGTTGATCTTTAATTTTTACTCACTTTGTTATGAACTTAGATTTATAATGCTTGGTTTGAACTTTGTAGGATAGAAGCTTATGATTTTATTTTGTTTTATTGTTTAATTTTCATCTTTGTACTTTGGTCTTTGTAGGACTCCTTATTAAGTAGGCACACAATCAAACAATATGCATTTTCAATGCAGATGTCGGAACTGTACTAAACTCAATCTTGCTACAAATCCATGGTCCTAATTATGATAGTTCATGTTCTCCTCTTGTCAATACAGACTATGTTGCTTGATCCCTGCACATAAAGTGCAGCCTATGTTAACAAGTATTGAATATATCGTGTCACTCACATTGTGTTTAATTGACATGCTGATCATTTCAGCTTGGACGCGAGCAGCGTAGCGCGGGCTCAGAAGTTCTAGTATATTATTAAACGAATTCAATAAAATTTTACATAACTATGTTTTTTTTGTTTTTATATAACTGTGCCAAAAAAGTTAAGTCAAAATTAAATGATATTAAATATTCACTCCGTTTTTTAATTTGCTACGGACCCACAGTTCACGCAGTCCAATGCATATTTTAAATCATTTATAACTCAAGATCGGTAAAAGTAAAAATTCTAAAAGTTTAAGATATTTAAAAACTACAAGATGAGATGAATCTAATAAGATCTGATTTGATTAAATTTTAACTTATATAATTACGATAAAACTTTAAGAGACCAAAACCCAAAAGGTACAATTAAAACAAAACGTACGGAGGAAGTACATGCAAAGTACCGACAATTGAAAAATGAAGGGTTGGAGAGAAAAAAAAAAAAAACACTAGGATATACTAGTATCTTAAAGTGAATGACTGAAAACACCATAGCCCACCTATTATAAATAAAATGGTAAATTTTGCCGAAATTTTGGGTTTCGGAGCAATTTGAAGCGAAAAATTTCACCTATAATATTTTTTTTTCAAAATTTCCTCCGAAATTTCGCCCGAAACCCGAAATTTCTTGAAATTTAATCTATATTTCCTGAAATTTTTACTTTTTTTTAAAATAATATTTTTTTCAAAATTTTAAAAATATCTTCTTTTAAAAAAATTTAAAAAAATAAAAAATACAAGTAAAAAATAATATTTCCTGAAACCTTGCTCTCATTAATCTTGATTACTTGTATTTATTTAACTAGTAAATAACCCGTCGAGACTCGACGGACATAATTTTATATTTTATATAATATATATACTTATATTATATAAAGTAATAATAAATTGTATTTTGAGTAATGAAAAATGTGTAATTTTTTTATACATTCAAAAGAGGATGTATGATAATATAATTTAATTATTTTTAAAACTAACAAAGAAATTATTGTATACCGTATTCTTTACCTTTTGTGCCTTGTCTGGTACAAATCTAACAGATAAATAAAAATACCTATTAAATAGTATATTTTTATTTGATTTGAAATTTAAATTAAGATAAAATAAAATTTAAAAATAAGTATGAAGCATAATATGAAAATTTTCCTAACAATTTGCTGAAAATTTCATTGGTGAAAATATCGTTGATAGGGGCTAGTATAACACTATCTTTTAAAATGTCTGAATTTGAAGTGGTGTAGTTTATATTTGTATATGTACTTTAAAAAATTGCTGCTATAGAATCACCCGTATAGTTTATAAGAATATCATCCGAAAATGTCACATCTAGTTGTACATCTCCAAAATCAATACCCGCTTTACCCTCACCTACCTCACTATCCATTTTGCAAATTTTTTGTCATATATAATTTCATTGTAAACAACAATTCTTGTGGTATCTTGAGTTAATCATTCTAAATTGCATATTAATACTTTTAGTCACATCTTGCTAGTGACACGAAATATTACAACATAACTGTTCATGGCTAAAAATTGATTTTGGAAGATAAAATTCGACATTCTTTAAAAATTGACAGACTTTTATTTATAATCATAGCAAAACAAACTGTGAGTGGGAATTTTCTCATCTCAAATCGAATAAAAAATTTGGTTAAATCAAATAGGTTCATCAGTCATAACCATTCTACCAATCAAGAATTTTCTACTTGGTTTCCCGAAAATTAGTTTAACCTCAACTATCTAATTCCGCATCTTGGTCACTATCAATCTACTTCATTATATAATTTATTTGATGGATATATATTCCTAAGAAGCATGACTATGGAACCTTCATTCAACTATATTTCATGATTCAGTAATCCATTGATCGTGTTTAGATATTCAAGTGAAAATAATACATTGGCATTATCTATGCTTTCATCATTTTGACAAACATTGCTAAAACTAATATATATATATATACATTTTCATTTGCAGACATATGTTCTATGATGTAATTATTTATTGTAGCAACAATCTTATCTGTAGGGGTTAATATATAGTAAAAATATTTGGATTTTAAGTAGTGCAGTTTATATTTGTATAAGTACTATCAATAGTTGCCTTTATAAAATCTCTCCTAGAGTTTATAAAATTATCATCTGGAAATGCCGCATATAATTGTACATTTTCAAGATTAATACCAGCTTTACCAATTACGATCACGTACATGAAATATTCATTGTGCATTTTTTCCATATATAATTTTCATTGTAAATAACATTTCTTATAGTATCTTAAGTTAATCCATCTTAATTACATATTAATACTTCGAGTCCCATCTTTACAGTGACACGAGATATTGCAACATATCACGGACATGGGTAAAAACTGATTTTTGAAGATAGAGTCTAACCTTTTTTAAAGGTTGACATCTACTTTTTTTTTGTTGTTTTTTTATAGTCATAGTAAAACAAACAGCGAGTGGAATTTTTTCCTGTGAAATCGAATGGAGAATCTGGTTAATTCAGACGGGCTCATAATTATTCTACCAATCAATAATTTTCATCTCAAATATTGAGCTTTGTTTTCTAGAGAAGTTAAATAATTTTCTAACAAACTGTAAGTTTTTTGCAGGTGGAATTCTCGTCACAATCTAGTGGAATACGAAATCTAGAATGTGCAGTCCTACCACTTGTAATGAGTAAGGGTGCTATTCCATTGAATGCTACAGGCAGCACAATATTACATCTACTATGAAGTGGTAAACATAATATTTCTAGATAAATCATCGATAAATGTCTTGACAGTTTCACCACGTAAAGAAAACTGAATCAACACCCATCACTATCAACTGTATACATTATTTTATTATAAACACTATTCTCATCATCAATCAACAAAAGTAATAACTTAGCATGATCCTTTTTCATTTCTTCCTTATTATAATATGTTTCTTCTAGTATCAATAGATTATTTGTTTCAGACGTTAAAACTTCATTCAGTACCAGCATTCCAGAGAAAATTTTTAAACTTATAGAATTTGCAGCAATTAGTCTTTCAATATGAACTTACTTTAATAATTCACAATCACAATTTTCTAAAAAATATAGATTAATGAATTACATCGGCCGTTTTTTTAAGTGTCACACTTTCCATTTTTGTATGTTTGGAAATAAGTGTTACATTACTATTTTTGAAATGTGTTGAAGGTTAATAATTTTTTTACTAATTATACTTAAATTATTAATTTTTATATTCATCAAAATAAAACTCAACAGAAATAAAGTCAAATGTGACTTATTTTATTTATTTATTAATTACTTCAACTAAATAAATTTTAATTCTATTAACTTAGCTTAAATCTTGTGTCATGTCCTAGTGTTATACTTATTATAAAACGAATGTAGTATTTCTTAAAAAATACTCCCTCCGTCGCACTCAAAGTATCTCATTTTAACTTTTTAACACTGTTTATTAATCAACTTTGATCTAATGTTATCGTAATTATATACGACTAGTAAGTAACCCGTCGAGACTCGACGGGCATAATTATATATAATATATATACTTATATTGCATAAAATAATAATAGATTATATTTTGAGTAATGGAAAATATATAATGATTTTATATCTATTCGAAAGAGGATGTATATGATAATATAATTTAATTATTTTTATTAAAACTAACTAAGAAATCGTATTATACAGTCTTCTTTAGGTTCTGTGACTTATCCAGTACAAACCTAACAGATCAATAAAAATAATTATTAAAATAATATTTTTATTTAATTTGAAATTTAACTTAATATAAAACAAAATTTAAATATAAGTATTAATCATAATATAAAAATTCCCTTACAATATGCTGAAAATTTTATTCCTAAAAATCTCATTTGTAAGGGCTAGTATAGCACTATCTTTAAAAATATTTGAACTTGAAGTGGTGCAGTTTATATTTCTATATGTAAAAATTATGGTTATAGGATGACCCGTAGAGTTTATAAGAATATCATCCGGAATGTCATAGCTGATTGTAGATCTATAAAATCAATACCGGCCTTACCATTACCTAAATCAAATATCCATTTTGCAAAGTTTCTGTTATATATAAATTACATTGTAAACAATATTTCTTGTGGTATTTTGAGTTAATCATTCTTAATTGCATATTAGTACTTTGAGCCACATCTTGCTAGTGACACGAAATATTGCAACATAACTATTCATGGTTTAAAAATTATTTTGGAAGATAAAATCCAACATTCTTTAAAGATTGACATTGACTTTTGTTTATAATCATAGCAAAACAAACTAAAATCCAATATTCGGTATGGTTTTGGGGAGATGATTATTGGGGATAGGCCGGGGATCAGAGATTTTCTTGGGAATTTTTTAAGGGATGGGACGGGGGCCATCCCCGATATATTTTATATATTATATTTTATAAATTTTATATAATATATTTAATATTTTGTATGTTATATTTTATTGATTTTTACTAAAGTCCATTAGACCATTACTTAAAAAAATAAAACAACCTAAACAGCAGTATAACCTCCATTGGTAATAAATCAAATTATATTATTAATATACAATATATATATTTTGCATCATTAAATTTATTTATATATTTATAATTTGCTTTATTTTTCAATTTTTTAAGAAAAATATGGAAAGCAAATGTTGTGGATTTGTTTATTTATTATTATATTGCATGAATTATCGAACTTTATTATGTGAAATTGAGTATTTAAAATTCAAAATGTAGTTTGATAGGTTGATTATATATTGGCAACAATTATAAAATTTTGATGTGGATTATAATTTATTGTTAAACAATTTGTGTGTGTTTTAATATTAACATTTTAAAAAATTGGTTTGTAAAATGAATCTTCGATAAGTCCCCAATGGAGATCGGAGAAATTATAATTCCCGATGGGATCCTCGATAAAATCCCGGACGGGAATTGGGCCGGTTTTGGGGATTAAAGATGCTATTGGGGATGAGGATGAGGATACTACTCCCCATCCCGAAACCGGCCCATTGTCATTCCTAATTTTCTCATTTGAAATCGAATGAAGAATTTGGTTAAATCAAATAGGCTCATTATCGTTCTACCAATCAAGAATTTTTTGCTTTCATGGTTTCCAAAAATTAGTTTAACCTCAATAATATGATTCCGCATTTTGGTTACTATCAACATATTTACATTGCATACTTTATTTGATGGATCTATATTTCTAATAAGCATGGCTATGCAACCCTAATTCAACAATATTTCATGATTCGGTAATCCAGAACAATTGACCGTATTTAGATATTCTAGTGAAAATAATTCATTGGCATTATATACACTTTCATCCTCTCGACAAATATTGTTAGAACTGATATATATACATTTTCATTTGCAAACCTATGTTCTATGATGTAATAATTCATCATGTCAACAATCTCATTGGTAGGGATTAGTATAGCAATATCTTTAAAAATATCTGGATTTGAAGTGGTTCAGTTTATATTTGTATAAGTATTCTCAACAATTGCCGATATAGGATCTCTCGTAGAGTTTATAAAATTATCATATGAAAATATCCCATCTAATTGTACATCTCCAATATCAATACCAAATTTACAAATTACCATCACCTACATGAATAATTCATTATGCAAATTTCTGCCATATATAATTTTTATTTTAAACAACATTTCTTGTAGTATCTTGGGTTAATCCATCTTAATTATATATTAATACTTCAAGTCCTCTCTTTCTAGTGACACGAGATGTTGCAATTATCACTAACATGAGTAAAAACTGATTTTTGAAGATAGAGTCCAACATTATTTAAAGATTGATATTTAATTTTTTTTATAGACATAATAAAACAAAATGCGAGTATAATTTTTCCCTCTGAAATCAACTGAGGAATTTGGTTAATTCAGATGGGCTCATAATCATTCTATCAATAAAGAATTTTCATCCCAAATAATGAGCTTTGTTTTAATTAGAAGAGATGTTAAATAATTTTTTGTGATAAATTTTTTTCATGTAGAATTCTCGTCACATAGTGGAATACAAAATTTAGAATATGCAATCCTACCTCTTGAAAGGAGTAGGAGTACTATTCCACTGGATGCTACATGCAACACAATACCACTTCTCTCACGAAGGGTTAAACATAATGTTTTCTAGATAAATTATCGATAAATGTCTTGTTATTCACCACGTAAAGAAAAAAGAATTAACCATCATCACTATCAACTACATATATTATTTTATTATAAATATTCATTTGCTCATTAATCAAGAAATGTAATAGCTTATCATGATCCACCTTCATTTATTCCTTATTATAATATGTCTCTTCTAGTATCAATAGATTATCTATTTCAGACGTAAAAACTTCATTCAGTACTGACATCCCAGATAAAATTTTCAAATTTATAGAATTTGCTGCAATTAACCTGTTAATTTCTAAGAACGCTAGATTTATATGTGTTCTTCCGTCAATTGCAAATCTGTTAAAATATAGATTAATAAAGTATTTCTTAAAAAATAGATTAAAAAAAAACTAAATCTCCCTTCTTTATTTACTGATGGATCTATTCGCACCCCAACAACTCATTATACACTTGATTATTTTATTTATAATATGCTTTACAAAAATAACTAATGTACTCTAAATCAATTATCCACAGAATATGAATTTTTAAAATTTTCTTAATAATTATAATTTTTTATAGTATTTTTAATATAATAGAACATAGTAAATAAGATTTATACTATTTAGTATATATTTATATACAATTAGAATGCTATAATTATAAAATATAGTCTTTTGTAACGATTAACAACTATAAAATTGTATATTACTTTTAGAAAGTATATATTTATATATTTCTTTTAGGAGAATTGATATATTTTGATAAAAATATGACCTATATATACATTAATTAATATATATACACTTTTTTCCATATATTCATTAATGTATCTTTTAATAATATAAAATTTATATATACACTGCAAATTGCATATAAATTTGAAATTTCAAATCTTTAAGAACTTAAAATTGTGGGAACTCTATATAAATTGGAAATCAAATATCTTTTAAAAAGAAAAATTTGGGATTTCATATATACATTAGTATATATTTAATATGAATAAATAAATATGATGTGCAATGTACATTTTGATTACATCATTTACCACACCAAAAAAATATAACCAAAATTGAGACTAAACCTACACAAAATTACCGACATTACAATATGATCACCACTTAAAATGTCTATTCATGTCATAATAATCCTATGGTGTAAAACTCCAAAATCTATAAATAAATAATAAATGTACTAATAAAATCTAAAATAAATAAAATAAAACATACTTCCTCTGTTCCTTTTTATTTGACACGGTAGGAGTTTTGTTACTGTTCATTGAGTAACTTTGATTCGACTTTTTAATACAGTTATATAGGACAAAAAATAGTCAAGTGAGATCTTGTTAGATTCGTCTAATCGCATAGATTAGAATATTAAAGTTTCATAATTTTTACTTGTACGCAATTTGAGTTATTAAAGATTATAAAAATGTGTATTGGATTGTGTGAAATGTGCGTCTGTGGCAATTAAAAAGTAATGGAGGTAGTACAAAATAATAAAATCTAAAATAGATAAATAATAAAATCCAAAATATAAAAAAATAAAAATACAAAATTTCAAATTTTGTCTTTCAAATATTTTTAAAAGTGAATAAATCTCTAATGAATAAATAAATAAATGCGAAAATCTAAAATTAGTAAATTAAAAACTGCGAAATAATATAAAATACAAATGCAAAGTTTTGAATTTCAAACCTTTCAAATATATTTAAGAGTGAAGATTGTGAACTCCATATAAATTGAAAATTCCATATATTTCAAAAACTAAAAATCTATAATGAATAAATAAATAAATAAATGCGAAAATTTAAAATTAATAAATTTAAAATGCAAAAATCTATAAAAATTAGAAATTTGAAATGGAGACACCACATTAAATTTAGGATAAGTTGTTCACTAATGCTTTAATATATATATATATAGATAAAATATAGTCAAATTTAGTCTAATTAGATTTGTCTAATCATATAATTTTAGAATATATATTTTATATAATTTTTACATATGTAGTACATTTTAAGATATTAAATGTTAAACAAATATATTGGACGACGTGTCTAAAAGTTTTGAGACAGAAATAATGAGAGGGAGTAGATTAAAAAAAAAAGAAAACATTAAAATTTCCTTGTTTATTTACTTTTACTGATGGATCTATTCGGGACTATATAATGTATACTACTTTTAAGAGAAGTGACATATTTTTGTGAAAATATGACATACATATATTAATCAATATATACAAATATTTTTTATATATTCATTAATGTATCTTTAAATAATATAAATTTCATATATACATTACAAATTCCATTTAAAATTTGAACTTCCATATTTTTTAAAAAACTGAAAATTGTGGGAACGTCATATAAATTGGAAATTAAATATCTTTTTAAAACTAAAAATTGGAACTTCCATATACACATTAATATATATCTTTAACATGAATAAATAAATCTGACGTGCAATGTACATTTTGATTACATCATTCACCATACAAAAAATATAATCAAAATTGAGACCAAACCTACACAAAGTTACCGGTATTACAATATGTTCACCATATTGAAACATAAATGCAACATAATTCTTAGTTACAGTGCAAAACCTCGTCATAATAATCCTACGGTGTAAATTAAAAATCTATAAATAAATACAAAATGCCGAAATAAAATTTAAATAAAATAAAATAAAAATGCAAATAATAAAATCTAAAATAGATAAAATAAAAAAATGCAAATAAATAAACTCCAACTTAGATAAAATAAAAATGCAAAATCTCATCTTTCAAATCTTTCTAAAAGTGAATATATAGTGAAAAGATTGGATGATAGAGTGAGAATTTATAAGTAAATGATGATTTTATACACGATAGACTAAAATCTATAATGAATAAATAAATGAAAAAAATCTAAAATTAGTAAATTAAAAAATGCAAAATAATATTGATAAAATAAGATATGCAAAATTTTAAATTTTAAATCTTTCAAATCTTTTTAAAAGTGAATATTGTAGGAATTGCATATATTTCAAAATTGAAAATTTATAATAAATAAATAAATGTGAAAATCTAAAATTTATAAAAATTAGAAATTTGAAATGTAGACACCACATTAAATATATGATGAGTTGTTCACTAATGTTTTAATATATATATAGATTGTCTCATACTAATTTGGCTACTTTTCTTTCTTTTTTTTCTTGTTATTTTTTTAAAAAATTGAATCAAATACTTTAAAAATTAAATTCACAACAATTGCATAACATTAATAAATAAGTTAGTGAAAAGAAACGCAAAAAATTATCATATCAATACATAAATAAACAAATTGAAATTATCAATTCATTATCAAAATTCTATTTTATCCCCGTTGCGTTTTATATTTTCTCTAATTCCGCCTGAATTCCAATGTGATAGTAATTTTTAACGGCGGAGAGTTTGCTCAATAATTGACCATACTAATACTACAACGCTCGCTGCTATTAATTATTGACTATTGACCTACAGAGGAGGAGAGTTTGCTCAAGAAATTGCCATCCACAAAAAATTTCCTTTCATAATAAGAAGTAAGAACATAATAATTGTTCATCTTTTCATCTCCTGAGAAAAGAAAGCATTCTTGCAAATCAAAGATATTCAATCTGCTTGTAAGAATTCCATCAGATCTTCAGTATGAAGGATACGGCCATAGCTGCCTATACATCTTTGGTTTCCCTTTTGAAACTCCTGGTCAACGTCTTTGATCGTATCGAGATTCAGTATCCACCTCTGGATGCACAGCCATTTGATGCTCTTCGAGAGATTGTTGATTTCTTGCTATCTGCTGTCACAGCTCATTCTGAAGTAAAGAGCAAGAAGCTGAAAAAATTGTGGTGGCGAATTGCTAAAGTAGCTCATGAGGCAGACGGTATTATAGATGCACATGTTGTAGATCTGCTGCACAAGGAAGAAAGATATATTGGGCACTCCACTTTCCGTGAAGATATGGAGAGAGTGAACCAGCGTTTTCACAAGATCAAGTCAGATCTGTTGATTGCTATAGAGGAAGGAGGGGACACTCATCCAGAAAGCGTTCAAGCTTTGAAATATCCTGAAGTTTCTTCCACTGCTGTTGATGTTTGGACCCACGCCTCCAAGGATGATAATGTGGTGGGCTTGAACGAGAAAGTGATAGAGATCATGGATCAGCTGACCAATGGTGAAGCACATCTTGGGATCATCACAATCACAGGCATGGGGGGAATTGGTAAGACCACTTTAGCTAAAACTGTCTATCGTGATCCGCTTATTTCTCATCACTTTGATGTACGTCTTTGGGTGGCTGTTTCTCAACAATATGTTGTGGAAGATGTAATTCAACGCCTTATAGATAGTGGAGAAAAGAAAATCTTTAGTGGTGTCGAGGCTAGGGACTTGAGCGAAAAGCTGTACAAGGGGTTATTTGGTAGAAGATATTTGGTTGTGATGGATGATGTGTGGTCTACCAAAGTATGGGATGATCTCAACAGGTTCTTTCCGAGGGATGGGAATGGGAGTCGAATTCTAATGACTACTAGGGACTCGATTGTGGCCTCTTCTTTGAGTCCTACTTTGAATATAAAGAGAATGGATTTCCTAAACATAGATGACAGTTGGAAATTACTTTGCGAGAAAGCGTTTCCACAAGGCGATGGTCCAATTCCGGAATTGGAGGAAGTGGGAAAGAATATTGCAAGAGGGTGCAAAGGACTTCCGTTGTCAATTGTGGTGATCGGTAGCATGCTTGCTAGTTCCGAGGTGACGACAGAATATTGGGAGACTGTTGCAAAGGATGTGAATTCCTTTCGTAACTTGAGAGATGATGGGCATTGTTTAAAAGTGTTGGCTTTGAGTTACAATAATTTGCCTATTCATCTTCGAGCATGCTTCCTGTATATGTGTCGATATGGTAAATGTGTAGAAATTGATCTAACGCGGCTCCTCAGGAACTGGACTATTTGGGGATTGATTCATCCACAACATGGAAGAATGGAATCTGTAGCAAAAGAATATTTTAGGACTCTTGTTAGCAGGAATCTTATTCTGATTCATGAGTACTATGCCGATGGAGATGTAAGAAGTTGTGGAATACATGATCTTTTAAGAGACCTATGTAAGAAAGAATATCATAAAAACCGATTTATTTCTTCTCCTACAAAGCATTACATTGAAACAATAGGGGAGGAGAACGCATGTGTGTTATGTGGTAAACCATGCGGAGACAACGAAGAGTTAAGTTTCGGTAGACTCGTTGTTATCACTCCATCATCATCACAAAAAGTTGGTCCTTTTATGTGTAAAGCATGTGCAATCAGGTATCGACACATTAAGAGACTGAATTTGGTGAAAGTAATGGACATTGGTGGAGAACATTCCTCTCAAGAACTCGTGCATCCTACTACAGTGCAGAACCTTGTTATTGAAATACCCAATGATCTTAAATTTGTATCTCCGTCATTTGCTCATTTACTCTGGAGGTTACAAACATTAATTATTTTCCAATCGGATTCAACAAATTCAATAGTTTTACCATCTGAAATTTGGAGGATGCCTCAACTCAGGGAAATTGACGTTGACCGAGCCCTTTTAACTTATCCTTCTGATACTACTAATATGGAGGGAGATTATTTTATTATACTAAAAAACCTGCAGACACTTTACCTGATTACAAACTTTAGGTGTACGCCTGAAGTTGTTTGTAGAATTCCAAATTTGAGGGACCTAAGTATCTCCGACGGTGGGGATTCTGATTCATGTATGAATTATTCGCTATGCAATCTTGCCGAGTTTCACAAACTTGAAATGCTAGAAGTAGATATGCCAATTTTCACCCCAGAGAATATCTCCTTCCCCAATACACTTAAGGAATTATTTTTGCGGAACACTAGAATTCCTTGGGAGGGTATAGCGATCATCGGTTCATTGCCCACTCTTGAATGGCTTGATTTGAGGAACGCATGCATAGGGCCTAAGTGGACTCCGACAGAAGGGGAGTTTCTTCGATTGAAAGTATTGGGAATTGAATCCACTGATCTATTATATTGGGAAGCTGAACAAACGCACTTCCCTACTCTCGAGTGGCTTGGTCTTTATGGCATACATCAAGAGTTGGAGATCCCTTCAAGTATTGGAGACATAGAAACATTGGAGGAAATTGTGTTGGACGACTGTGGCGATTACGTCATCAATTCGGCAAAGCAGATATGGGAGGAACAACGAGAGGTCTACGGAAATGAGATGCTTCTAGTTCGGGTCATTGAGAGTGATGGGAGGGAATACGAATTAGGTGAAGTGAAGAATGAGAATGGTGCAGTTTGATGATGAATTGACAAGGTATTAATAATTAAACAACCATCATCTAATATACCTTCACCTTATTCAAATTGTTGCCTATGGGTTTTTCCTTTTTTTATATGTTTCCACTGACTATTCATTCACTGTTTGCATAACTAAGTTTACTGTCTTTCATATTATTATTATTATGGTGTAATAACTATTTCTTCTCTTGAAGGTATATCCATACATATATTTATATTTATATATATACATATTATTACTCTGTTGATTAAGAGTTGGTCCTGTTTATTTAGACACGACAATCATTAAGGTATACTATGCTTTAAGTTCATGTATTTGTGTAAACACCGGGGCTGCATATTTTATTAATGTATTTCTAGTGATTTGGGGATCATTGATACTTCCTTTTGTGACTTGTATGAATTTCTTTCTGCAGTTTATTTTGATTAATGATATTGACATTCCCGTTCATACACACCATCAAAGATCTGTCCGTGTAGGTGTAGTCGACAGAGCTTGTCTAACATTCATGTTCCCGAAATGAACTTCGGCCTTCACCGCTATTTCTGATTCATCTGACGTTTTAGCTTCCACTTCCGCATGTGCCTACGCTGTCCCACCTCTGTCTCAGCTTCCACCACCTCCGTCTCCTCATCTGACTGTCGAGATTTATGCCTCCTCATTACTCATTGTTCTCACTTCTCACACAGCTCGCAGGTTACTCATTTATCTCCATGCATACAACAATTTTTGAATCTTGATCGGGGTTATGTTGTTTTAACTCCAAAGTCATATTGGGTGTGGTTTTCTCGTCTGATTTGGCAGGGCATATAAAACAAAGTTGTCTCGGAGTAATGGAAGATACAAGTATTATTATGCTACGACGCCATTTCTTGCTAAGTCTTTAAGGTGATCATTAGAAAATTGGATATCCTTTTCTCTGCTATGTGATTTCATTTTGGTGAATGTTAATGTGAATGATAAGAAATTGTTGCTTATTGAGCTTGGATGAGAGTTTGTGAGTGTGTCTTAAACTGTTTTTGGCCGAACCACGAGTAGACCAATTTCTTTCTTCTTATTTTGTCTCTTCATTGAATGTTCTCCACAGAATGTGATTTTAATCAGTTCAGGAATTCTATAAAGTTGAAAAGAATCTTGCAAACCACTCTTTCTCTCGGTAATTTTTTAATTAGAGAATCGCGCGAGGCAAGCAAATATTTTTAAGTCTTGATACTGGTTGTTCGATGACAACCATTTGTGGTTAGTCTTGTAAAATTAAGAGAATAAAGTACACTTCCATTCTCAGGTTCTACCATTGGATTTCCGTTGGTCAGTCTTATAAAGCTTTCTGAAACAAGAGCTTGAATTTGTGGAACTGTTGGCTGAATTTGGATTTGGGGAATGAATTTGTGGAATAATGAGTAGCAAAACGGAAGAGAGAGGAATGAAAAGATTAATCTGGGTCTTTTGAAGCTCCCTCCCAATCTTTGATGCATCAACTGCTTGGTAAAAATTGAAAAATCATTCGAAGCTTGCATTTTTTCCTTTTAGAAGTTTGTGCTTTCCGTGCAAAATCTGTTTAGTTTTGTTTAGTCAAACACACACACATGTTTAGCGGTTTAATAGGATATTTGGAATTCAGAAAACAATTAATTCCACTTTTTAAAAGTTCGTTCGTTTATTTAATCTTGAGATGTTGATGATAAGATTGGACAGTATGGATCTCAAGTACTGGCAAACGTGAATGGAAGCAAGCGTGTTGTAAATTCAGCTTTCAAAATCAGGGAACAAACAAAAGAACCTGGAAAATGAATGATATGCTTCGTGTTCATATTGACTATTGGTGGTTTTGGTAAGTGTTTTTATCGCTTCATTTTTATACTCACTTTGGTTCTCTTTGAAATGTAAAGCTTTTGGTTAATCAATATCCAATAGATAAATGCATGTGTTCTTTCACAATCTTAGCCTAAGAATATTTTTTCCAACATATGTAGGAATCTACATATAGGACATTGGTTTTCCCTAGCAAAAAGTTTCATAGAATAATCCGTCTTTATACTAATGTATTAGTTTGAAAATTGTCTATGAAATTTTACTTTTCTTAATGAAAGATTGATCAGGGGCGTTGATTTAAGTTTTGGCCTTTTGACTTTGCAGGTTCATGAACTCTATCCGAGGATCACGAAACAGGTGTTTGAGAGTGAATGTACAAGATTTGTTTGCTTAATTACTGAAATACCAATGCTGAATATAAACCAACATGAGTGACTTGGGATAGTAGAAAGAAGAACTATTGCCAGGGGAAGATCATGCTGCCATCAATAAAGGGCCGCCCTTGGCCTTCCCTTGGGTAAGAGTTTTGAGTTTTTTTTTGTGCATTGACGCAGCCAAATTCAGATTAGTTTGGGTGTGGTAGTTGGAGACAAATGGTTTAACAAATTACTCCTCTATCTCTGTCTAAGCCTAAACCAAGGCAAAGCTATTCCTTAACACTACCACTACAGTCTGCTATTGGGTTTGCACTTCAGAGCTCTTGAGCATCTAAAATCATTCTTACACTCTCCTGATTCTCTGCACAACTCTGGGAGCATTAGACCAACAGCAGACAGACGGTGTGCATCATTTTCATTTCTTAGCATAAACGGAGACCGATGATCATTTTTAGTTGCTTTCTTTCTTAAAACTAGTGTTTGTATATACAACACAACAATTTATTAGCTACAATAATGTTCTGTATTTGATACGTATGCACTACCCCATTGTGGACCTTTGATTAATTTGGGGGAGCAATTATTTGGATTATGATATGTTTTAGAGAGGTATTTTAAAAAATTAAAATAATTTATTTTATGAGAAATCTGAAAAACCTTCTTAAATTAGTTAAAAACTAAAGAAATGGATTCGAAATTTATTCAAAACCCCTTCCATTAATCCGTGGAAGGATGACAACTTACAAATATGCGAAACATGATGATATCTGTATAAATACAATCCCAATAGCTAACGTAATTAATGTAATCTTATTGCTCAAGCCTTTGATTATGAAATAAATTGACGAAATTAAAGATTAATTGAGGTAGAAAAGCAAGAAGTGGATAGAAAACTGTGTGAGGAAGTTGTGGAGGCTCAGTTGGTTAGGCAGATGAATCAGCAACCAAGAGATAAAACAGTCCCATGACTCCTGTATGCCTCACTGTACTGCTGTAGTTTGATACCAGGGTGACCATCTCCCCCCGGGGTGATCTTGACACAGCCAGGCTGAGGGTAGCACGTCGACATCCCAACCACGTACCCAGCCTCGTTTCCAGGTCGTCGCCCTGTTCCATATCTCGTATGCACTACTCGTTTTTAAAATAAACTAGTATTTCCCCGGTCAAATGGGCGGAAATTATGGATAATATGAATAAAATTATCCAATTTAACAAATAAAATTGAGTAATTTTATTATGTCGATTACATTCCTAGCTCAACATCCTTAAATTATTTTAAGTATTACATAAGTGCATCTATGATTTACATAGAAATCAACCAATATATGTCATTACCAATATGTATATATATATATATATATTATAATTGAACTAGAAAAATATAAGAAATACTCTTGTAAATGAATCCATTGACAAATTAAAATAACTATAGTTTCATCAACTTATTGTCGTATTGTAATTTATTTAATTTAGTTAATTTATCTAATACAAATATTTGCTATTCATTAATGAATATAATATCAATCGATAATTACTTATTAATAATTTATAATTTCAATTAATAGACTTTGGTTAAGAATAATAACAAATATTGAAATTATATAAAGAATAAATATGATATCAAGCCTTAAAGTTTTTGTTACATTCTTTATTTGGTAGTATTCTTTATCGATAATAATTAATGAAACTAAATTATCTAACGTGAATTTCGCTCGAATTTGGCTCTTCTATGAATATGTGCACTATTTTTTTAAAATAATTCATCCATTTTTCTTAGTGAAAATGGATTGACTTTTGCTACCGTTTATTATTATTCAACTATTAACCCCATAAAGTTTTTCTTAGATCCTTTATTTTGTGGTATACTTTATCTACAATAATTATTGAAATTAAATTATCTAACGTGAATTTCGCTCAAATTTGGTTATCCTATATTTTGAAAGTGCATTATTATTATTATTATTATTTTAATTCATTCATTTCTATAGTGAAAAGGAGTTGATTTTTGCTACTGTTTATTATTCAACTTTGACTAATTCTTATACAACATCTATATAAGAAAAACATAGTCAAGTGGAATCTCGTTAGATTCGTCTTATCACGTAGTATTAAAATATCAATTTTTTTTAAAAAAATCTTGTACACATTTTGAGTTATTGATGAGTTATTGATCATTAGAAATGTGTATTGGATTGTGTGCAGAAATTGAATGTTTAGGAAATATGTAGGTTACTGTTCATAAGGAGATTTTTGTGAGAGAAAATTGATAGTATAAGAATTGAAAAATCACGTATGCATCAACTGCTTGGTAAAAATTGAAAAATCATTCGAAGCTTGCATTTTTCCTGAGTATAAGAATAGCATAATGCAACTTTTAGTTTTCCCTGAAACCCCTTATAGTGTTACGGTTATCCCTGTATTTCATGAATTTTAGTTTCCATTGTTTAAAGTATACGCAAGCTTTATTCTCTAACTCATTTCCCTATCTTTTCCTGTTTAATTTTTCTTTTTTAGTTTGCTGCAGGCCCTCTACTATACCTGGACCCGTGCATGATGAGCTAATAGTCCCCGTTACAAAATCTATAGGTGGAGTCTATTGATGGTCTCAATTATTGAAATTCTTCTTCCAGTATGACGTGCATTGAACATGACTCAATTTCATATCTTCATTCAGCAGGTGTGAAATTATTATCAAAGATGGGATGGCGGCAGGGCCGGTCAATAAAGGATTCTAACAGGGACTCACATTATGGTGTGATTTTCTACAACTTATTTGGTTAAGTTTCTTTGTAGAGATATTTTGAGGATGGGATATTGAGCTAGACAGTATTATTTAATGCCTGAATATTAGTGAATGGGTAAATGGGGTTTTGCCTAACTATGATTGTAGTTTATGTTATTTAATTGAATCTGTACATTCAATTTCTTCTAATTTCACTTACATAATGTTTTGAAGTCTTATGATGCTTTTGGTTAAAGTGTTAGGAATAAGGATTCAACAATAGGATTCGATTGTGAAGTTTAGCTTTTTCATGTTGATCCGCTGCTACATTTGAAAATTATTCTTTATTGTCGATTTTATCTTGCTTTCTATCTACAGGTTATTTTTAGTTTGGTTTTTTCACGTTGTTTGCTGATGTTGTGATTATGTTGTTTGCATTTTCATGAAGATGCTAGGATAGAAGTGAGAAAAGCTTTTCTGGCATTTTCAGATACTTTTGGTTCTCGAGATGCAAAGCTGGACGCAGAAGATATTGGCAATGATACAGAGTTGCTGACTGATAATGATAAAATGTTATCTACAAGCACGCCGGTTAGATTTGGCTTTGTTTATTGGACTTAATTAATTGATTGGTTATGCTTATTAACTTTAGTAATCTATAATGCTCTGCGCTTATTTTTTCCTTTGAGTTTCTGCTTTCCATGAAAAGGATGCTTGCTCTAGAGTGCTTCGATCATTACTTGTTTCTAATTTTATCGACAAAAGGAAGCTTTGAGGACACTCAACGATATATCCTGATGAGGAGCTTCAGAGTTTGGTATCTGGTTATGGAAATAAAAGGGGTGGCAGGGAAAGGGTCCATCAACAGATTTTAGGTTATTGTTTCTTCCATATTATAATCAATTCGACATTCTTTATGTTGTTTCTGTTTATTAAAATTTTCTCTTATGCTTTATTTTATGTGTGCTTTGGAGAACTTCCGATTCTTTGTTAAGATATTTTCGGCAATTACCTTCTGTGATCTCCTTAGTAAATTATTATTGTCCATTTGATTCTCCATTGGAAAGCCCTTTAATGGCTTTGTAATTTCTATGGTCTCTACCATGTGTGGGTGTTTGCTCTTGGCTTCCAATAGATTTTTGTTGATGAGAACATCTATTAATAACAATTGAGTGTTTGTTCACGTCCTTGGAATCTGAATCTGGTGCTTAGCTCATTTTATTTAACTCTTGGAAGAAATTCAGATTTGTTTTGAGAAATGATCTTTATGATGCAGACATCATTTTGCTTCATTTGCTATTTCGTTGTTCAAGTGAAGTTCTTTTGGTTGCTAGAATTTTAATATTCATGTTGTTGGATGAAGGATGCCATGGAGCTCGATCAATTGATAAGTTACTTAATAAACAAGGAAGATTTGGAAGGTGTGGTGTTGCTTGGGCACAGTACTGGGTGCCAGGTAACCAATCGGTTCTCTTTGGATAATGAATCATCCAGTGTTTCATATACTTAAGGTGGACTGTAGAAAGTTGAACGACATTTCATATTCAGAGCTTCAGTTTCAAAAATATTTCAATTTTTTCTTTTTTGTAGGATATTGCGTATTACCTGCGTACCAATTCAGTCCATTATATCATGGCTCAGATTGCCTACTAAAGAATGGAGTTGATAAGTAATGTGTGGTCTAATAAAGATGGTGCAAGAAGAGCGAAATTGATTAGTTTTCTAATGGCATGTGAGCCACGTGGATCAAGGAATGGTATAATTTTTCACAAGGTATATTTGTTTTAATATTTTGGAAATGGTGATTGCTTGGTTTGCTTTCGGAAATTTAAGCATTCGATATTTCTGGAATTAAGTATTTTGATTTCGTATGTTTACAACTTCCAGTTCTACTATGTGAATATGAATTGGATTGTTTGCTCACTCCTTTTGGTGTCTGGTGGATTTTTTTTTTTTTGTTGCTTTGAATTAAATATACTAATAATCATGTGTTTTCATTTGATTCATAATTCGAATAGATGTGGGCATCTTCTCAAATATTAGTACTCATAAAAGTGCCCCTGATTCAGGCCTCTAATATTGCCTTAAGCTAAGGGATTGCATCCTCTTGCAATAAAGAGGTATTCTTTCAATTTTAGGCAATTGATGACACTATTAAACTGCCGGGCTCACTTGCTTTGCCATTGGATTTTAAGAAAATATAAAGTTTGATTATTGCTTTGCCATTGCCATTGGATTATACAGGAGGGCTCAAATTGTATGTGTAAGCTATAAAAGGATTATACAGTAAACTGCCGGGCTCACTTGCTTTGCCATTGTCGGGCTCACTCGCTGTTAGGGGAAGACAAACACCATAGTTTGATTATTGCTGCATGTGTTCTTTTAAATTGCACTAATTTGCACCTATTGCATTGATATATATCCTTGTTTGATTTGGACTTAAGGGGAAGAGAAAAGAAGAGATTTTTCAAAGTTGGAACTGAACCCGATCACGCGAATCGTCCATTGTGGGCATGCGCCAATGGTCGGATTTCCCTTAAGACATTCTCTCCGTTATATAAACAGGCCTACGTTTTCATGATTGCCATTGCAGAACCAGTTTGTAGGTATTAACTCTAGAGTCTGGCTGAAACAATTTTGTCCATGTTTATGTTCTTTGTCATTAAGTAACGCGGAACCTACTGTAAACTTACACACATCCCCAATAACTATATTACTTCGTTCAACGAAATGACCCATGCCTCTTACAATTTACTTTAATGTGGGCTCACTACCCTGTCCTATCTCACATAATATATATTTCAAATTTGTGTATTTCGCATTTGTTCCTTTCTCTTTGCAGGTGTTAAAAAATTTTAGCTTTAGAAAAAAATTATACGGAGTATTATTTAGTTTTTGCTTCCTCTGTCCTACATACTTCCCTTGCGTATTTCCCTTGTAAATTAAATATAACAACACTTCATTGAACATAATAAATTTCATATAAAGTGTAACACCCCGGTTTTTCCGACTCGCGGGTGTTACCGCCACACTTCCTAAATAAGGCTCGATCTGACCCATCGGCTTATTTAGGAGATCCTAATGCTAAAATGAGTATATCGCTTATCCTTTTCAAACAACCATGCTTAAAGATAATAGCTATACTATTACATTAAAAACGAAGATCGTTTCTCAAAACAATATACACTGTAGGGGTAAGAACCATTTTTGATATTATAAACAAGATAGCAAAATCACAATGCAGCGTTGTCAAAATTCTGACATCTTCCAAATTATTGAAAAGTTTTATGTAGAAAATATGCAGATGTAGTGCTCCCTTCCCCTGTCAAGCTTTAATCTTACCCTGGAAGGAAAAAGAAATAAAGAAAGAAGGATTATCAGCGACGGATTCGCTGGTAAGTTCCCTATACTCGAAACCAACGAACAACCAAACAATTATAGACAGAATAAGGCTACTTTCAGATCAATAAGTCGGAGCTCAACAATAGGGGCAACACAATAACGGTACTCTCAAATCAGCAATCAACAATTCAACAATATATAATATTAATTTCGGGATCAAATCGAAATCTTCAACAAGGGCAAATGCCAATATATGAATAACCATCTCAATGGTTGCATGCATCTTAGAGGGATCCAGAATGAACCTTACAATACCGGTATCCTGACTAAATCTCGGGTATCACCCGATCTCATTTAGATCAGGGGTCACTCTATATGGCATTTTTCAGCGCCTACTGAACACGGGCTGTCACACAGCAAGTCAACCTCAATCATACTTGTTATCTATTAATCAATAGATAATTACCCTTTAAGGGCGCCCGCAGGCCAAAGAGTCAACAACTAGTTGGATTACCTTACCAGGTTCAACAAAGATCATCAATGGATTGGTCTCACTTATAATATGCCATTGAACCCTTCGGCGGGATGGCTATAACCTATGTTGCCGTACTTAGGGCATATAGTCAAAGAGTTACTTATACAACAAATTTCTCCGTACATCAAAGGTAATTGAAACGAAGCCAAGAGGAAATACACGTCGGAAGCAAATGCAACAGGAATAACAAAGCTAACAACTAAAACAATGATCAAGGAATGAGCAAGCGACAATGAATATTGTAGGCCAATAAGAAACAATAAAAGCCTATTACTAGTAGGGCAAGAACGAAAAATAATGCCAACTACTAAAGCAGGATCAAAAATAAAGGCCTACTACTAAAGCAAAGACAACCTAAATAATTAGGGAAAACGGAAAAAGGAAAGCCAAGGAAAAACAAATTAAACAAATAAGGAAAGCCAATAAAAATAACAATGACAGGAAAGCATAGAAAACTTACAGAAGAGTATAGGAAACTTACTCTACTGCAAAATTAAACTAACACCGACTCGCATAGCAGAGCCTCAGCGCCTTCCCAGCTACTATTATGCTACCAAAGTTTAAATTAAGGTCCTCCTTTAAAAGAAAGACCGAGGGTGGGACGACGTAATTAGCATCATCCCAATAATAATAATAATAATAATAATGATAATAATATAACAATTAACTAGCTTACCTTACGATAAACTTGTATTGGAACCGAAATGGGCAAAGGGCAATGATCATATATATAGAGAAGATATGGAGTTGATACATACCGAATTGCCGATGTGGGACTACGAACTCTACTATTATTATATTATATCATACATTCAATTATAATATATCTATATATACGTTTTCTATCTTTAATCTTTTTTTCTTTTTCTTTTTTTTTCTTTGCTTTTCTTTTTTTTCCCAATTATTATTAATAGAAAAAGGATTACGTACACCTCCCCTTTACTATTGCTAAATCAAAATCTTATGTAATAATAATAATTAAAATATACAATCTAAACTTTCCTAAAATAAAATAATTTAAAATGCAACAACAGCTCTTAATAATTTTGGTAACCTCAAAAATAATAATAATTCCCGAAAAATAATAATATAAAAATAATAATTATGCTTAGAGTATAATAAAAATTTGGGGTGTTACAATACAGATCGAGCCTTATTTAGGAGGTGTGGCGGTAACACCCGCGAGTCGGAAAAATCAGGGTGTTACATAAAGAAACCACGTACCCTCACCTATAATTATTTCTTCTATATCCATGGACAGTTGTAGACACTAAATATGTTGTGCATCGCACAGCTCGATTGGCTAGTTTGTCTATATGAATAATAAAATTATGTTTAAGACTTGTCAACCTGATTGCTCTATTTCTCTAAAAAAAAAAAAAAGCCAAACTCTATTAATTTCAAGTATGTGAAACTATGTTAAAACAAATACTCCATCTGATTATTGTCAATTCTATATATTATTTCAATCATTAATAATCAAATTATATACAAATAAAAATTAAAAATATATATATTTAAAATATACTTCATTATTAAACGGATTCAGTAAAATTTCACATAACTATGTTTCTTTTTTTTCTTTTTTTATATAGGTGTGCCAAAAAAGTTAGGTCAAAATTAATGATATTAAATACTCACTCTGTTTTTTACTTTGCTACGGCTCATAGTGCACGCAGTCCAATGCATATTAAATTATTTATAACTCAAGTTCGGTATAAGTAAAAATTATAAAAGTTCGAGATATTTAAAAACTACAAGATGAGACGAATGTAATAAGATCTAACTTGACTAAATTTTAATTTATATAATTATGATAAAATTTTAAGAGACTAAAACCCAAATGGGACAAATAAAACAAAACGTACGGAGGAAGTATATGCAAACTACCGACAATTAAAAATGAAGGGTTGGAGAAAATAAAAGAAAAAAAACACTAGGATATAGTAGTATCTTAAAGTGAATGACTGAAAACACCATAGCCCACCTATTATAAATAAAATGGTAAAATTATAAGTATCACCCCCATCCCTCTTATTCAGTGTTTTAAATTTCGTCGATATCCTCGAAATTTCGATCGAAATTTTGGATTTTGGGACACCTCGAAATTAAATTTCACCTATAATATTTTTTTGCAAAATTTCTTCCGAAAACCCGAAATTTCCTGAAATTTAATCGATATTTTCCAAAATTTTTACTTTTTTAAAAAATATTTTTTTCTAAATTTTAAAAATATCTTCTTTTAAAAAATTTTTTTTGCAAAATTTCTTCCGAAAACCCGAAATTTCCTGAAATTTAATCGATATTTTCCAAAATTTTTAGTTTTTTAAAAAATATTTTTTTCTAAATTTTAAAAATATCTTCTTTTAAAAAAATTTTAAAAAATTATAGTTCAACACATGTTGATTATGTCATCGATTTTAAGGCAAAATATTTTCAATCAATATGGTTCATGATATCAACAATATTATGAACATAGTATATCATGGAATGAGTATTTTGCTGGTTTGTATAGCAACAAAGATGTATTTTGGAATATCTTCAGTTTCATCATCTTGAGAACTCGATGTGGTTTTCTAAAAATATTGCAAATATCTCCGAAATTTCCCCCGAAATTTCAAACATCTTCGAAGTTTCCATAAATTTATATGTCCGATATCGACACCGATACCGACATTTAATACCTTGCTCTCATTAATCTTGATTACTTGTGTTTATTTAATTGTCTCAGACTAATTTGGCTACTTTTCTTTCTTTCTTTTTCTTGTTTATTTTTTTAAAAAAAAAATTGAATCAAATACTTTAAAAATTAAATTCACAACAGTTGCATAACATTAATAAATAAGTTAATTACAAAAAAAACACAAAAAATTATCATATCAATACATAAATAAACAAATTGAAATTATCAATTTATTATCAAAATTCATATTTTATCCCCGTTGCGCTTTATATTTTCTCTAATTCCGCCTGAATTCCAATGTGATAGTAATTTTTAACGACGGAGAGTGTAGTTTTAATAAATAAAACAATGACAATTGACCATACTAATACTACAACGCTCGCTGCTATTAATTATTGACTATTGACTATCAATAGTGAGGACAGAGGAGGAGAGTTTGCTCAAGAAATTGCCATCCACAAAAAATTTCCTTTCATTAGAAGTAAGAACATAATAATTGTTCATCTTTTCATCTCCTGAGAAAAGAAAGCAATCTTGCAAATCAAAGATATTCAATCTGCTTGTAAGAATTCCATCAGATCTTCAGTATGAAGGAAACGGCAATAGCTGCCTATAAATCTTTGGTTTCGCTTTCGAAACTCCTGGTCAACGTCTTTGATCGTATCGAGATTCAGTATCCACCTTTGGATGCACAGCCATTTGATGCTCTTCGAGAGAGTGTTGATTTCTTGCTATCTGCTGTCACGGCTCATTCTGAAATAAAGAGCGAGAAGCTGAAAAAATTGTGGTGGCGAATTGCTGAAGTAGCTAATGAGGCAGACGGTATTATAGATTCACATGTTGTAGATCTGCTCCACCAGGAAGAAAGATATATTGGGTACTGGGAGAGAATGAAGAGAATGATATATGGGGCACTGCTGAATTCTTTCTGTGGAGGAATGTATAGGGAGCACTCCACTTTCTGTGAAGATATGGAGAGAGTGAACCAGATTATTCACGAGATCAAGTCAGATCTGTTGATTGCTATAGAGGAAGGAGGGGACACTCATCCAGAAAGCGTTCAAGCTTTGAAATATCCTGAAGTTTCTTCCACTGCTGTTGATGTTTGGACCCACGCCTCCAAGGATGATAATGTGGTAGGCTTGAACGAGAAAGTGATAGAGATCAAGGATCAGCTGACCAATGGTGAAGCACATCTTGGGATCATCACAATCACAGGCATGGGGGGAATTGGTAAGACCACTTTAGCTAAAACTGTCTATCGTGATCCGCTTATTTCTCATCACTTTGATGTACGTCTTTGGGTGGCTGTTTCTCAACAATATGTTGTTGAAGATGTAATTCAAAGACTTATAGATAGTGGAGAAAAGAGAATCTTTAGTGGTGTCGAGGCTAGGGACTTGAGCGAAAAGCTATACAAGGGGTTATTTGGTAGAAGATATTTGGTTGTGTGGGATGATGTGTGGTCTACCAATGTATGGGATGATCTCAACAGGTTCTTTCCGAGGGATGGGAATGGGAGTCGAATTCTAATGACTACTAGGGACTCGATTGTGGCCTCTTCTTTGAGTCCTACTTTGAATATAAAGAGAATGGATTTCCTAAACATAGATGACAGTTGGAAATTACTTTGCGAGAAAGCGTTTCCACAAGGCGATGGTCCAATTCCGGAATTGGAGGAAGTGGGAAAGAATATTGCAAGAGGGTGCAAAGGACTTCCGTTGTCAATTGTGGTGATCGGTAGCATGCTTGCTAGTTCCGAGGTGACGACAGAATATTGGGAGACTGTTGCAAAGGATGTGAATTCCTTTCGTAACTTGAGAGATGATGGGCATTGTATGAAAGTGTTGGCTTTGAGTTACAATAATTTGCCCATTTATCTTCGAGCATGCTTCCTATATATGTCTCTATATCGTAAAGGTGCTCAAATTTACCCAATTCCACTATTCAGGGATTGGGATACATGGGGATCGATTCAGCCGATACAACAGAGGAGTATGAAATCTGTTGCAGAAGAATATTTTAGGACTCTTGTTGGCAGGAATCTTATTTTGATTCATGAATATTATGCCGATGGAGAAGTATATACGTGTGGATTACATGATCTTTTATGGGACCTATGTAAGGAAGAATATCATAAAAACCAATTTATTTCTTCTCCTGCATGGCGTTATATTAAAAGAATAGGGGAGGAGGAGGAGAAGGCGTGTGTGTTATGTGGTGAAGCATGCGGAGACAAGGAAGAGTTCAATTTCGGTAGCCTCGTTGTTATCACTGCATCATCATCATCATCACAAGTTTGTCCTTTTGTGTGTGAAGATTGTGCAATCGAGTATCGACACATTAAGAGACTGAGTTTGGTGAAAGTAATGGACATTGTCGGAGAACATTCCTCTAAAGAACTGGTGCATCCTACTACCCTGCAGATCCTTTATTTTGAAGTTCCCAATGATCTTAAATTTGTATCTCCGTCATTTGCTCATTTACTCTGGAGGTTACAAACTTTACATATTGAGCAATCGGATTCAACAACTTCATTAGTTTTACCATCTGAAATTTGGAGGATGCCTCAACTCAGGGAACTTATAGTTACTCCTAGAGGAGCCCTTTTAACTTATCCTTCTGATACTACTAATAAGGAGGGAGATTATTCTATTATACTAAAAAACCTATGGAAACTTCATAAGATTAGAAATTTTAGGTGTACGCCTGAAGTTGTTTGTAGAATTCCAAATTTGAGGGTACTAACAATCTGCGAAGACGACGGTGATTCTGATTTAGGGATGAATTATTCGATATGCAATCTTTCCAAGTTTCACAAACTTGAAGTGCTAGAAGTAGATATGCCAATTTTCACCCCAGAGAATATCTCCTTCCCCAATACACTTAAGGAATTAGTTTTGCGGAACACTAGAATTCCTTGGGAGGGTATAGGGGTCATCGGTTCATTGCCCACTCTTGAATGGCTTGTATTAGACGAGAATGCATTCATAGGGCCTAAGTGGACTCCGACAGAAGGGGAGTTTCTTCGATTGAAAGTCTTGCATATTGAATGCGCTGATCTATTATATTGGGAAGCTGAACAAACGCACTTCCCTAATCTCAAGACGCTTGGTCTTCATCGCATACATCAAGAGTTGGAGATCCCTTCAAGTATTGGAGACATAGAAACATTGGATCAAATTGAGTTGGACGATTGTAGCAATTACGTCATCAATTCGGCAAAGCAGATATGGGAGGAACAACGAGAGGACTACGGAAATGAGATGCTTCGAGTGTGGGTCGTTGAGAGTGATGGGAGGGAATACGAATTAGGTGAAGAATGATGATGGTGACAAGCTAAGGTATTAACTAAACAACCATCTAATTAATATTCCTTCACCTTGTTGAAATAGTTGCCATGGGTTTTTCCTTTGTTTATAGAAGTAGTATATTTCGACTGTTTATATTCATTCACTGTTTGTTTAATTTAGTAGACTGTCTTTCATATACACACACAAATGTTCTTTAATTTTTAATAGTATAATGTTTTGTTTATTTAGTACAGAGTGGTAATGCCGGATTTTCTAGTGATTTGGAGATCATACGTCCTTTTTATGACTTGTATAAATTTCTTTTTGTAGTTCAGTTTGAGTTATGTTATTTACATTCCATTCCATACACATCATCCATGTTTGATTTCTTGTGAATTAGTACATAATAATTTCATTATTATTTTGGAATAGCTAATTAATTAAGCGGAAATTGATTAATAGTACATTGAAGTTACACTTATTGTATTTAGGATTTTTATATGATTAATACATTGTAGTTATGCTTAATTGGAAGATCTGTCCGTTGGTCGAGATTCCTCCTCCACCGCTGTTTCTGATTCACCCGCCATTTTAACTTCCACTTCCGCCTGCGCCTATGGCGTCCCGCCTCCGTCTCAGTTTCCACCACCTTCCGTCTCCTCATATTGAATTTGTGGAATAATGAGTAGCAAAATGGAAGAGGAGAGGAAAGAGAATACTAAGTATTATTCTTGGTCTTTTGAAGCTCCTTCCTAATCTTCGACGCAATCACTGCTTGGTAAAGATTGAAAAATCACTCGAAGCTTTGCATTTTTTTTTTTTTGGTTTTCTTTTAAAAATGTGTGCTTTTCCGTACAGAATCTGTTTAGTTTTGTTTAATCAAACACACGCACACGCACACATGTTTAGAGGTTTGATAGGATATTTGGAATTCAGAAAACAATTAATTCCACTTATTAAAAGTTACTTCGTTTGTTTAATCATGAGATGTTGATGATAAGATTGGACAGTATGGATCTCAAGTACTGGCAAATGTATATGGAAGCAAGATCAGGGAACAACAAAAGAACTGGAAAATGATATGCGTCACGTTCGTATTGACTATTGGTGGTTTGGGTAAGCGCTATATCTCTTTTTTTTACACTCAATTTGGTTTCCTTTGAAATCTAAAGCTTCTGGTTACTAAGAATATTTTTCCAATTGTAATTGCTATTCCGCCTTTAGTTTCAGCTCAAAATATCTGAATTGATGGAAATGAATGCCTGCTCTGACTACTTATTGGTAACATTGAGTGGCATTTAGAAGACTTTCTCCTTGTGATACAGATTGATTTATGAAATAATTATGACAGCCTTTCTCTCTATAAAGAAGTGTTCCAAGTGAAGATTTTGATAAACCATCAGGCATCGGCTCTGTATGAAGCTCAATCTTTCTGTGCACTACTATACGGATATTCCTGCTGCAAAATTGTTACCTAAAGACAAGGGAATCCCTTATTTTTGGTCTTTTGTGGAACCAATGCAACAGTTAGGGCAGTCTATATAGTTGTTGAGAACTAACCTGTCAACAAGGGGTTGCAGACTTGCATTTGCAGGCTGAGCTCGCAATTTTTTGGCAGTTAATGAAGTTTGGCTTTGATCTTCAAAACAGTTAGTTCTTGGTAGTTCTCTATAGTTAGTTCTCTTAGAATGCGTCGGTGCATTTTCTCCTTGCATGTAGTACCCCTATACATCAATTGCTCCGTAATCCTCAGAAGCAGGCACAAAAAAATCTCAAAATGCTTACAACGCTCATTGTTTTGTCAATATATATATAGGAATCTACGTATAGGTCATTGGTTTTCCCAAGAAAAAAGTTTCATACAGTAATGAGTCCAGTATTGACATCTCTGTCTTTATATGAATGTACTGTTAGATTTAATAATCCATGATGGGGGCATACCAAATGCTTTAGTATGTTTCTGAGTGCAAGGAAGCTATGGGCTTTCACAAACTTTATCTTCAATAACGTTTATTTGTCACGGAGTTTATTGAATCATGTGTTTTTCTCATGTGCTGTAATCTATAATTGTCTATCTTCATTGCTGTGTCAACGGTAAACTAATATCTCAGACATATGCCGTATATATTTTTCATTTGTCTCAAAGAAGTTCACCGGGATTGAACGTTAAATTTTGATGATCTTCTGATAGACGAATTCCTGGTATTACTTCTTTAATGGGTTGTTCACTGATTAATTAAACAAAATGAAATAAATCCCTTGAAAATATCTTCATATTGCCTAGTAAATTTTAGTTTCTTAATGAAAGCAGTAAATCAGGCTTATAGCCAAGACGAAAAATAAAATTTCGGAGAGTATTGTACTGCCCCTGAGGCTCCATAAGGAAAACCAATGAGGGCTTATGAGTGCGAAGACAATCTGCGAGGGAGCGACGTGCCCTCGGATTCATAACCTGTGGAGACTTGAGAAGATTAGAAAATTTAGGTGTACGCCTGAAGTTGTTTGTAGAATTCCAAATTTGAGGGAACTAACAATCAGCGATGGTGGTGATTCTGATTTATTGATGAATTATTCGCTTTGCAATCTTGCCGAGTTTCCCAAACTTGAATTGCTAGAAGTAGTAGATATGCCAATTTTCACCCCAGAGAATATCTCCTTCCCCAATACACTTAAAACATTATTTTTGGAGAACACTAGAATTCCTTGGGAGGGTATAGCGATCATCGGCTCATTGCCCACTCTTGAATGGCTTTCATTACAAGAGAATGCATTCATAGGGCCTAAGTGGACTCCGACAGAAGGGGAGTTTCTTCGATTGAAAGTCTTGCATATTGAATGCGCTGATGATCTATTATATTGGGAAGCTGAACAAACGCACTTCCCTAATCTTGAGAAGCTTGGTCTTTATCGCATACATCAAGAGTTGGAGATCCCTTCAAGTATTGGAGACATAGAAACATTGGATGAAATTGTGTTGGACGACTGTAGCAATTACGTCATCAATTCGGCAAAGCAGATATGGGAGGAACAACGAGAGGAGTACGGAAATGAGATGCTTCGAGTGTGGGTCATTGGCAGTGATGGGAGGGAATACGAATTAGGTGAAGTGAAGAATGAGAATGGTGCAGTTTGATGATGAATTGACAAGGTATTAATAATTAAACAACCATCATCTAATATTCCTTCACCTTATTCAAATTGTTGCCTATGGGTTTTTCCTTTGTTTATATGTTTCCACTGACTATTCATTCACTGTTTGCATAATTAAGTTTACTGTCTTTCATATTATTATTATGGTGTAATGGGAACGTTTGGGAGCCGCCGGATCCGCTAGCGGATAGCGGATCCGAAGAGAGAATTGTCTCACAATCTGCTCTCCAAATCTGCTATCTGTTGGAGATCTGCTGACTCCCAAACATCCACTATAACTATTTCTTCTCTTGAATGGTATATACATATATTTATATTTATATATACATATTATTTTGAGTATGTATATATATATATATATATTCATAAATGTTCTCTAATTTAATACACTCCATGTATATAGATATGTATACAGCATACATATATGTTTAATAATAACCATTTCTTCTGTTTTTTCAGTTTCAGTTTGAATTATGATGATATTTACATAACTTCATTATTTTGAGTTATGATATTTATATAATTTCATTATTTACGAATAGCTAATAAATTTAGCGGAAATGGAACACATTATAGTTACACTTTTTGTATTTAGGATTTGTACATAATTATTTACATATTACACTTTTCGATTTCTTTAAAGACAATTAAAAGAAACTGGAAAATGATATGCTTCACGCTCTTATCGGCTATTGGTGGTTTTGGTAAGTCTATATCTCTTCTTTTTTATACTCAATTTGGTTTTCTTCGAAATCTAAACCTGTTGGTTAAGCAATATTCAATAGCTAAAATGCATGTGTTCAGTGTTTTTCCAAAATCTTAGCCTTAGAATAATGTTGCAATTGTAACTGCCTATTCCGCCTTTAGTTTCTGCTCAAAATATCTGAATTGATGGAAATGAATTTTAAGTAAATTTCTGGCATTTAGAAAACTTTCTCCTTATGACAAAGAATTGGTTTATGAAATAATTATGCCAGCCTTTATCAGAATTCAGAAGGCTCTCAAAAAGAAGTCTTCCAATTGAAGATTTTAATAAACCATCAGGCATCGGCTATGTATATGAAGCTCAAACATTCTGTTCACTATACGGATATTCCTGCATCAAAATTGTTACCTAAAGACAAGGGAATCCCTTATTTTTGGCCTTTTGTGGAACCAATGCAACAGTTGGGACAGTCTATATAGTTGTTGAGAACTACCTGTCAACAAGGGGTTCCAGACTTGCATTTGCAGGCTGAGCTCGAAATTTTTTGGCAAGTAATAAAGTTTGGCTTTGATCTTCAAAACAGCTAGTTCTTGGTAGTTCTCTTAGAATGCATCAGTGAATTTTCTCCTTGCATGTAGTAAGCCTATAGATCAATTGCTCCGTAATCCTCAGAAGCAGCCAGAAAATATCTCAAATGCTTACAGCATTCATTGTTTTGTCAAAATATATACATCAATGTACGTATACGTCATTGGTTTTTCCAAGCAAAAGGTTTCATAGTGTCATCTTTGTCTCCATATGAATGTATTTTTACATTTTTTTACATTAAATAATCTATGGTAGGAGCATACCAAATGCTTTAGTATGCTGCTGAGTGCAAGGAAGCTATGGGCTTTCACAAACTTCGTCTGCATTAATGTTTATTTGTCACAGAGTTTATCGAACCACATGCTTTATTCTCATGTATTGTAATCTATAATCTGTCCGATGATCATGAAACAGGTTTATTCTCATGCAATAAAGTTTAGGCTTTTTGACTTTGCTTGGTTGGGCAGGTTCATGAACTCTATCCGATGATCATGAAACAGGTGTTTGAGAGTGAAGCACAAGATTTGTTTGCTTAACTACTGAATCCCAGTGCTGAATATAAACCAACCACAGTGACTTGGGATAGTAAAAGAACTACTATTGCCACGGGAAGATCATGCTCCCATCAAAAATTGCCCTTGGCCTTCCCTTGAGTAAGAGTTTGAGTCTTTTTGTGCATTGAGGAGGCCAAATTCAGATTAGTTTGGGTGTGGTAGTTGGAGACAAAATGGTTTAACAGATTACTCCTCAAACTCTGTCTAAGTCTAACCAAGGCAAAGATATTCCTTAATATTTTCTATTCTATTTCCCTTTCCATTCCTTATACTCTTTCATTTGTCTGGTAAATTTTCGGACCACAGTACCTTTGATGTTTGTTGATTTCTACAAATATTGATAATTATTCTTATTTTGAAGTTGCTAACTGTTAATAATATGTGGTATGCTTCCCATCTTAATTCCTATGAAGAGGATTGAATTTTATGCATGTGTTTTGTGTGTATTTCTTAAACACAGGCCGGGTAGTTACCACACTTCTTTCTGGTGCCATTGTTGGTTCTTTTTTTGGAGGTTTATTAGTTGATAAATTTGACCGAACAAAGACCTTTATATTGGATGCATCATGCGAGAATGGTGAAGATTCCAAAGGGAAGAGGATCAACAATCAACAATGTTGGGGTAAAGGAGAAAGCTTTTCTATTTGAATAATCTGAGAGTAGTCCAACAAAGGTAAATTTCATGACTTTAATTGTGCATATTATTCTATTTCTATTGGACTTCCTTTTTGACTTATATGTAACATATGTTTGCACTGCTCCACAAGTGATGAATTGGTATTATTTCGTTGCCAGACAACTATCATTAGATAGTGCATTCTTAGACTATCATCGACTACAGTCTTCTATTGGGTTTGCATTTCAGAGCTCTTGACCATCTAAAATCATTTCTTAGACTCTCTTGATTCTCTGCACAACTCTGGGAGCATTAGACCAACTGCAGACGGTGTGCATCATTTTCATTTCTTAGCATAAACGGAGACTGATGATCATTTTTAGTTGCTTTCTTTCTTTCTTAAAACTAGTGTTTGTATATACAACACAACAATTTATTAGCTACAATAATGTTCTGTATTTGATACGTATGCACTACCCGTTGTGGACCTTTCATTAATTTGGGGGAGAAATTATTTGGATTATGACATGATGTTTATTTCTCATAATAAGTGTGCAACTCAATGCAGTAGTCGACAACTTTCATAATTGTTGGTTATATCATATACTACTATTTAGTAAGTACTTCTATTAAATTGGATGAGATGACCATTGGTTCAGTTTATGTAATTTGTTTTTGATGGGATGGTGTATTATATACTCCGTATATGTTTAATAAGGGAAGTAGTATTAAATAATGTCATCCTATGAAGGTGAATCGGTTGTTAAAACAGTCACAACCTCTGTCGGCAGATCAAGTTCAGTATCATTTTAAAACAAAATAACATGAGCAAGTAAATAACATCACAAGTAATTCGATCCTCATATCCTTTCATTTATATGCTCTCCAATATTCAGTGATATATTCAAATTGCGTTATTGTGTCAGAAGGAGGATAGTGATACTGATTTGTTATACTCTAAAGATGCCCTCGGTACACTGTTGACGGTCTTACTATCTGAGTTGGGCGGATGCTCTGGTGACAAACCAGAACCAACTTTCCAGACCTTTACCTAATGGCTGCTTCCTTCTACCCAAATCAGCTGAATAGAAAGCACGTCCAACTGGGCAATACCTAAATGAATGCACAGCAATGTCCAGATTCGACGGTGAAAGCAGTTGAGCAACCTAAAATGAAGCCAAAATATAAATGGCAAAAGTTGTTGCATACCGCGTGGTGGGAAGTTCGCGAAGAGCGATATCAAAAAACTGGAGTGCTTCTTGGGTTGCATCAGCTTGTCTACCTTGTAAAAACAAGCCTCAATGATGTAAAATCAACTCGTTCAGCAAACTTTACGACCACCTTGAAGTCCCTTTCTGGCCTGCAAAGAGAAGCCTGAATGAAAGATCGCATGAAGAAATAATTAAGTATAAACTTCTTCATTCTCAAGTACTGGAAGAAATTTAGCCAAATCTTCTCATAAATGGAAGAGAAGCTCGCACCGCCTGGACCATCTTCTTCGTCAATGAGTCTTATCTTTAATTCCTTAGACGCAAAGGGCAATGGTCCAGCAGTGTAAAGACTCTTCCCACCGCCATAGCCCATAAGCAGGAAGCCTCTTTCCCACCTGAGAATCCCTATAGAGCTTCAATGGTTGTTCCATTACAGGTTGATTAACTCTACGTGATGCAACTTCAGGAGTAACTCAAACCTATAAAGCAAACATAAAGGATCCATCAATATCATGCATATAACATTAATAAATGAGAGAAAAATTAACAGAGAGGGATTAGCATATATTCACATTATACTGATGCACCTTGTCCCATAAACTGCCCTTTGCCTGGCCTCAAAGGAAACCTCACTGACTTGTTTGAAGCCAGTTGCGTTTCTGGCTGGATCGGAAGTTGTTGGTCATTTTCAGAGAATTCTGGCTCTGGCTCAGCTGCCTGGAATGAAGAGTTAGCTCCACCAAGTGTTTATGAACCCTTCCCATAGGGGGGTTGGCTGAGTCACCATGGCTTGATACGGAGCCTGGGTCGGGACCTGGTGATAAAATTAGTTAGAATCAAAACAGTGAATGCAAAACTGATGACAAATCAACAGCATCAAAGGAAAAGACTGTCAATACATAACACCTCTCTAAAAGAAATCCATAAGCGCCGTCTACTCAAAAGCATAAGTAAAATGACATCCTTGTAGATTGAAAAGCAAAAGAACAAGGTGATAACAATAAATGCTGTTTAACATTTGAGTCAAAACACACATATCCGTAATTACATATACTAAGTCGATCTGAACACCAGTGTCATATGTGATATAGGTGGTTAGTTCCATGCTTTTATCAATATGCAAAGCAACAAAAAACTAGGGGACCGCTTTAAAGGCGAAATTGAATTCAAACAGATAAGTGATCAAATGAAATGCATCCTGACTTCTTAGGAAGATATTGTTCAATACTTGTTCCACAATGATGAAAATGAAGGCTCATTGACTCACCTTAAGTAGAGTTGAAAGTGATACTTGCATATTGAAGAAATGGCAGTGTTTGTAAGCCACTGGCAAAGAGGGAAAGTTTTGCTTGCAATTGGCTTGTTGCTAAAAAACTTAATTAATCTTCTAAGATTGGCTATCTGCAATCACTATATTGTACTATTAAAATTTGGCGTAGGACTTTCTAAGGGTCACCCATCGTAGTACTATTCTCGTCCAAGCACGCTTAACTTCGAAGTCTTAATGGAATCCGGTGCATTAGTGCATAATTTCGGAGTTTTGATGGAATTCGGCGCATTAGTGCCGGTATAATAGCATCCACGACTTTCTTTTTCTTTTCTATTTTGGTAAAAACAAATAAACTTTAAATCCACTATAAAAAATTAAATTCACCATGATGACATGATATAAATAACTTAATTAATAATAATTTCAAATTAATAAATACTCCCGACGTTCGTCTAGTTCCGTGCCATTTTTCTTTTCGATCCATTCCATTACAATTGTCGCATGTGCTTTTTAGGAAATAATTACATATTCCCTCGGTTCCACAAAACTTGGCCACTATTCCTTTTTGGGTGTCCCAGAAATTTGATCACTTTCCATTTTAGGATAAATTAAAATAATACTTCCTCCGTTTCCATGAAAGTGGAATATTCACACATTGCACGCAGTTCAATGCACATTTTTAACGACTAATAACTCAAATTGTGTACAAGTAAAAATTATAGAAAGTTGATATTCTAAAACTACATGATAAGACGAGTCTAACAATATTTTACTTGACTATGTTTTTCCTTGTATAACTATGATAAAAATTTAAGTCAAAGTTAAACAATAAATAGTAGCAAACAGGAAAATGTTGCAATATCTCAAAAACGGAGGAAGTATAAGTTTGATTAGAATTTTAATTATTCTCAAATCATATTAAAAGTGTTCACTTTTTACTATTCTGCACAAATTTCAATACACTTTTACTTTTCTATACAAAGTCCCTAGCATTTCTTCAATTCTTAATATTTCAAAATTGGTAATAAAAAAAATTGTATAAAATATTTATTATGAAACTACACGATTAGACGATTATAACAAGATCACACTTGAATATTTTTCACTAATTGTATTATTACATAATATTAAGTCAAAGTTAACAATAAACAGTATCAAAAAATACATTAAAATCTTAAACACAAAATGCCTACACCACTTTAACTACTAAACCTCACTACCTAAACTACCGTGTCCAAAAGAAAGTAGTCACATTTCGCGGGACGGAGGGAGTACTTTAATTATCAAACACACTACCATCACATCACATTAATAAATAAATATATTAAAATTTCTAACACACAACTATCACATTACACATAAATAAATCAATTAAAAATTCAAATATATTACAATCACATCACATAAATTCCTAATTTACCCCCACTTTAAATACTAATCTATCCCTACATTAAATACTCCCTTCGTCATATTACAATTGTCATGTTGGACTTTTTTATACCGTTTATTGAATAACTTTGATTCACTCTTTCTATAAGTATATAATTAAAAAAATATTCAAGTTGGATATTTTTAGATTAGTCTAATCGCATAATTTTATAATATATATTTTTCATAATTTTACTTATATACATTTTGAAATATTAACTGTTTAAAAAGTGTATTGGTCTGTCCAAATCAAAGAAGACACTTTAAATGGAACAGAGAGTATTAACTATCTCTACATAACTTACCAAAAAAAACTATCTCCACATAAAATATGGTGTCCAAAAGAAATGGGACAATATTAGTGGGAAGAGGGAGTATCATATACTTAAATAAATTAAAATTACCAATTCAGTATCGAAATTTATACTCCAGAAATTTATATTTTATCCCCACTTTATATTTTCTCTATTTCCACCTAAATTCCAATGTGGTCATATTTTAAGGACGGAGGGAGTATTTTTAATAAATCGGAGTAAAACATTGACTATTGACAACATACCAATGTAACGGTTGCAGATAGTTTGCAATTATTAATTATTGACTAAATAAATAAATCTGTGTTATCCAAAAGATAATCAATCTGCTTGTAAGAATTCCATCAGATCTTCAGTATGAAGGAAACAGCGATAGCTGCCTATACATCATTGGTTTCCCTTTCGAAACTCCTGGTCAACGTCTTTGATCGTATCGAGATTCAGTATCCACCTATGGATGCACAGCCATTTGTTGCCCTTCGACAGAGTGTTGATTTCTTGCTATCTGCAGTCACGGCTCATTCTGAAATAAAAAGCGAAAAGCTGAAAAGTTTGTGGTGGCGAATTGCTGAAGTAGCTGAGGAGGCAGACGGTATTATAGATGCACATGTTGTAGATCTGCTCCACCAGGACGAAAGATATATTGGGCACTCCACTTTCTGTGAAGATATGGAGAGAGTTAACCAGATTATTCACGAGATCAAGGCAGATTTGTTGATTGCTATAGAGGAAGGAGACGAGACTACACATGGAGAAAACGTTCAAGCTTTGAAATATCCTAAAGTTTCTTCCTCTGCTGCTGATGATAATGTGGTGGGCTTGGAAGAGAAACTGATAGAGATCAAGGATCAGCTGACCAATAGTGAAGCACATCTTGGAATCATCACAATCACAGGCATGGGGGGAATTGGTAAGACTGCTTTAGCTAAAACTATTTATCGTGATCCGCTTATTTCTCATCACTTTGATGTACGTCTCTGGGTAGCTGTTTCTCAAGAATATGTTGTGGAAAAAGTACTTCAAGGACTTATAGATAGTGGAGAGAAGAAAATCTTTAGTGGTGTCGAGGCTAGGGAAGAACACAGAGAGTTTCAAAGTTTAAGTGAGTTGAGCAAAAAGCTGTACAAAGGGTTATTTGGTAGAACATATATGGTTGTGATGGATGATGTGTGGTCTGTCAAAGTATGGGATGATCTCAAGAGGTTCTTTCCGGAGAATCGGAGTGGGAGTCGAATTCTAATGACTACTAGGGACTCGATTGTGGCCTCTTCTTTGAGTCATGTTTTGAACATAAATAGAATGGATTTCCTGAACATGGATAAAAGTTGGAAATTACTTTGTGAGAAAGCCTTTCCCAAAGGGGATGGTCCAATTACGGAATTTGAAGAAGTGGAAAAGAATATTGCAAGAGGCTGCAAAGGACTTCCGTTGTCAATTGTCGTGATCGGTAGCATGCTTGCTAGTTCCGAGGTGACGAGAGAATATTGGGAGTCTGTTGCAGAGGATGTGAATTCCTTCCGTAACTCGAGAGATGATGGACATTGTTTAAAAGTGTTGGCTTTGAGTTACAATAATTTGCCTATTCATCTTCGAGCATGCTTCCTATTTATGTGTCGATATGGTAATGATTCTCAAATTGACCCAAGAGTGCTATTCAGGGAATGGGATAGATGGGGATTAATTCAGCCGATACCACATAGGAGTATGGAATCTGTTGCAGAAGAATATTTTAGGACTCTTGTTGGCAGGAATCTTATTTTGATTCATGAATATTATCCCAATGGAGAAGTATGGAGGTGTGGATTACATGATCTTTTAAGAGACCTATGTAAGGAAGAATATCATAGATACCAATTTATTTATTCTCCTACCGAACAATACATTGAAACAATAGGGGAGGAGAAGGCATGTGTGTTATGTTGTGAAGCATGCGGAGACAAGCAGGAGTTAAATTTCGGTAGCTTGGTTGTTATCACTCCATCATCATCACAAGTTAGTCTTTTTATGTGTGAAGATTGCGCAATCAATTATCGACACATTAAGAGATTGAGTTTGGTGAAAGTAATGGACATTGTTGGAGAACATTCCTCTAAAGAACTTGTGCATCCTACTACACTGCAGAACCTTGGTTTTCAAATTCCCAATGATCTTAAACTTGTATCTCTGTCATTTGCTCTTTTACTCTGGAGGTTACAAACTTTACGTATTGACCAATCGGATTCAACAATTTCAATAGTTTTACCATCTGAAATTTGGAGGATGCCTCAACTCAGGGAAATTATAGTTGATAGAGCCCTTTTAACTTATCCAACTCAGGGAAATTATAGTTGATAGAGCCCTTTTAACTTATCCTTCTGAAACTAGTACGGAGGGAAAATGTTTTATAGTACTAAAAAACCTGTGGATTCTTGTGAATATTAGAAATTTTAGGTGTACACCTGAAGTTGTTTGTAGAATTCCTAATTTGAGGGATCTAAGAATCTGCGAAGGTGGTGATTCTGATTTATCTATTAATTATTTGCTATGCAATCTTGCCAAGTTTCAGAAACTTGAATTGCTAGAAGTAGATATGCCCATTTTCACCCCAGAGAATATCTCCTTCCCCAATACACTTAAAACATTAGGTTTGCGGAACACTAGAATTCCATGGGAGGGTATAGCGATCATCGGTTCATTGCCAACTCTTGAATGGCTTGTATTAGAAGAGAATGCATTCATTGGGCCTAAGTGGACTCCGACAGAAGGGGAGTTTCTTCGATTGAAAGTATTGGATTTTGCATCCACTGATCTATTATATTGGGAAGCTGAAAAGACGCATTTCCCTAATCTTGAGAAGCTTGGTCTTTCTCGCATATATCAAGAGTTGGAGATCCCTTCAAGTATTGGAGACATAGAAACATTGGAGGAAATCTGTTTGATAGACTGTAGCAATTATGTCATCAATTCGATAAAGCAGATATGGGAGGAACAACGAGAGGTTTACGGAAATGAGATGCTTCGAGTTGTGGTCGTTGACAGTGATGGGAGGGAATACGAATTTCGTGAAGAATGATAATGGTGCAGTTTGACTTTGATAATGCTTCAAAAGGTATGAATAAAACAGCCATCTAATACGGCGGCCTGGCGGCGGCTTCCGGGCAATGGGCGGCCTGGCGGCGGCGGCGCGGCGGCCTTGACGGCGTCCGGCGACGATCTCTACGGCCGGAATCTGGACGACGGCGACGGCTTCCCGGCAGTTTCCGACAGTCGGTGGAGGAGTAAGAGAAGAAGAGAGGAAGAGAGAAAATTTTTGAAAAGAAAAATGAATGACTTGGAGGCTTGGAAGCTATTTATATGTAGGGTTTTGTCCCTAATGGGCCCTAATGGGCCAAAAAAAAAAAATTCCAAAATTAAGCGCGCAAATTTGTCTTAAAATGCTAATCAGACAAAATGCGCGAGGGGGGCATCTGTTAACCCAACAAAATTTATATTATAGCCCATCCAAGTTTACATGGCCCAGTCCGTGAAAATATATCCAGAGGCCCAGTCTGCAAAAATACATCCGGAAAAGAGAACGCACTGTCAAAAGGCCCAATCTATTTTCCTTGACTCGGTTCAATTCAAGATTTATCCGGATAATGATCCAATAAGAAAACCAACACCGATAGGAATAGAGCCAAGTCACCACGCCGCCTAGCTACCACACCCTAGGCGCCTTAGATATTCAGAAGTCAATGAAGATAGATCGCGAATCTGCAGGCGGCGGTAATCGTCTCATAAGGCGGCCGCATGCCGAAAATCAAGGGAAGAGGGTGACTGGCGCCATAGGAAAAATGAGTGCAGGAGGCAGTCCTCCTCCCCCTATAAAAGGAGGAGATGCGAGAAAGAAGAAGATCATCACAACACACCCCAGAGGAATCCTTTTATTTTCCTATCTGCATTTTCATTCCTGCACTTTTTATTCTGCAATTTCAATTCCTGCTTTTTACATTCCTGCCAATTTTCCATTCCTTTACAGCTTTGCTTAAATCCTTGTAATTTCCTTAGCAATTCTTGTAATCCTTTTGATACTCATCAATCAAAAAAGAGGTTTCTCCCTCAAAAAAATTCTCGGTTAACAAATTGGCACGCCCAGTGGGACACGAAGTGGAAACCATATCCGCTTGAAATTGTATGCAACTCAGATCTGGACGAGTAGTAAGGGACTTAACACAAAGATTTGGAGAAATGTCGCTGCATGAAGAAACTCCAGTAAGAACACCGTCTGAGAACGTCGATGATACGGCGACTACCTCTCAACCACCGCAGGGGATAATGCAAGTCCCAACTTTTTCGGAACAAATACGGCTATCGATGAATGAATCGATGGCTGAATTCATGCCTTTACTAACAAGGCACCTTATGGATGTATTGCGGCCTGCCATGGCCGATCAAACTGACAGGATATGTGGATCCCTGCGTACTCCACAAGAGGGATATATCCCTGGCATGAATATGTCACCAAGCGTTACAGGACCGTATAGCGGTCTACAAAAGACTTGGGGGACTGGCCAGCCATCACTATCTGAGTTTGGAGCACCACCTCCTATGATGTATGCTCCATCAGGATACTTAATGGCATCCAGCGCTGTTCCGATACAGCCATTTGGAGTGGCGGCTCCCATCCCAGCCGCCATGCATAGTACTGGAGGGGGACATATGCAACCTCAAGTCACCAACATACCTTTGGTTGCCAACATGCCTCAGGCCTCCTATCAGGCGGCCTCCCCATTGCATCAGGCCGCCTATCAAGCGGCCTCCCCATTGCATCAGGCGGCCTCCCCAGTGCCTCAGGCCGCCTATCAGACGGCCTCCCCATTGCATCAGGCCTCCTATCAGGCGGCCTCCCCAGTGCCTCAGGCCGCCTATCAGACGGCCTCCCCATTGCATCAGGCCTCCTATCAGGCGGCCTACCCAGTGCCTCAGGCCGCCTATCAGACGGCCTCCCCATTGCATCAGGCCTCCAGTTCACACCAGGCCGCCAACCCATACCCGGCCACCAACATAAGTCGTCCGGCCACCAACATGAGTCATCCGGCCGCCAACTTGGTCTCGACCGCCACCATGGTCCAGGCTGCCATGCCTCAGGCCGCCATGGCTCATCCGGCCGCCATATATCAACAAGCCGCCATGCCTCCTATACAGATGCCCGTGGTGTCACCCGAGTTGTTGGCAGATATGATGCAACAGCACTTTGGGATTCAATTAAAGCCGATGGAACGACCCACATACAGGAAACCATACCCAGAATGGGTAGACACTATGCAGCCTTATCCTAGAGGCTTCAAAATGCCCGAGTTCACCACATTTTCGGGAGACGACGGCAAGTCCACAGTAGAACATGTGGGCAGGTTCACCGCTCAATGTGGCGAAGCAGCGGCCAATGATAATGGCCAGAAATGACCATTATTTTCAATCCATTTCCGTGTCTTAAACGGGCATTTGATCGCATTCCGGTCTTACATTAAGTAAGAAAGCAATCGAATTGGACTGATTTATGCATAATTGTAAAAATAATAAGCTGGTATGAAAAAGGCATAAATATGTAATTTTATTACATATTTATGCTAGAAAAATCCAAAAACATGAGAAAAAGAACAGGAAACAAAAAGATGGGAAAAAGATAGAAAAGCCCACAAAAAGAACATTTTCGGCCCATCTGGCCCAATCCAGCAGGCCCAGGAGCACCCTTGTCGCGGAAGCTCCTTTGTCGCGATGCATGGTTCCGCGACAAAGGAAGGTTCCGCGACCAAGCAGCTCAGATGAAGAAGGAAACCGGCCAAGCCCTTTGTCGCGATGTCCTTTGTCGCGATGGCATGCTCCGCGACAAAGGCATGTTCCGCGACCAAGACACCCAATTAGAGACCCCAGACCCAGTCGAGAAGCTTTGCCACATGCAGTGTATTCCGCGACCAAACTTGATGCTCCGAGACAAAGCTGTGATGTGTGTGATGTCTTAAGACACAATGGGCTAGAATCAAGGCCCATGGGCTTAGGGTTACACTTCTATAAATATGAGGTGCTTCCCATGAGCTAGAGGTTGGAATTTTGGTGATTAGAGCTCTCTTGAAGGCAAGCAGTAGGAGTTCTCTCTTAGGTAGTGTAGTTTAGGTTTATTTTCATGTATTATTTAATTTTTGCTCTTAGTTTAGTTTAGTTTAGTGTTTTACTGTTCACAGTTATCTAGATAGCCACTTTTATACCATGTTTTGGTTTCTAAACTCTTGTTTTAGGGTTTGTAATACCCAAATCATGGGTATTAACAACACCCCTTCAATAATATGGGAAAACATTCATCATTTGTGTCCCAAATCATGAAATGGGTCTCACACCCCATGGATTTATGCTTTCTTTTTCATTTCGGGGTCATTTGACCCCCATTTTGTTACTTTTATGTTTACTGTTGGCATATTATGGATAATGTTGTGTGTATGTGTGATCAAACCCTAGATTAGGACTCTTGCTTTATTTTTAAATTCTGCCCAGCTTTGTTTATTTTTGCTTAAGCATGTTCTTCCTTATTTTGAATGTTTCTTGTTTGTTTTTAGCTTAGAATAGCTTTTTGATCTGAAATAGGGTGAGATCACGCTGTTTGCATGCCACTGTTCATTTCTGCTTTTTCTGACTTTTGTCCTGAACCACCTTGGTCGCCAACCGCCTTTTGTCGCGGAACCACGTTCCGCGACAAAATGGTTGTTCCGCGACAAAGGTGTTTCAAGACACTTGTCTTCATAATTTAAAACCCTTTGTCGCGGAACACCTTGTCCCGGAACCACGTTTCGCGACAAAACTTTCCATGCATAGCGACAAAAGGAGCCAAACTCTTGCATGTTGTCTGCATGGCTTTTTGTCGCGGAATAATCCTGTCGCGGAACCACGTTCCGCGACAAAATCTTATTCTGAGACAGAAAAATTATGCCATGATTCTTTGAACACTTTGTCGCGGACCACTTTGTCGCGGAACCACGTTCCGCGACAAAATTTTCCATGCATAGCGACAAAGGTCCAAATGCTTTAAGAATTTTCTGAAAATCCTTTGTCGCGAAACACTCTTGTCGCAGAACCACGTTCCGCGACAAAATCTTGCTTAGCGACAAAGAGGCGTTATGCTGCCAAAAATTCTAAAAACTTGTCGGGATATCCATGTCGCGGACCTCGGTCCGCGACAAAATTTATGATATCGCGACAAAGACTCCCTTCTCTCTATTTAATCTCAAACAATCTTCATTCTCTCTTCCTGTATTATATTGCAAACACTCACATCATAACCCCACGGGTTAAGGTGTAACATTCTGGAATTGCAATATAGGGTGTTATGCTGCCCAAATTTTGATTCTCCATTTTCATCACTTAACTGATTGAACCCTTGACTCATTAATGATTAAAGATTGAGATTAGCAATAATCAAACTTCAATAATCATCATGACTAAAGGACCTTTGTTCAATTGCCAGTAAAATACTCCTCTATAAACAAAACCTTGATGACTTAAACAGATGATCCGGACTGTAATTAATTATGGTAGGAAGGATTATTTAAGACCATCAATTGTGGACCCAATCCACAACCTTGCATGAGAAACCAATGTCTCTCATACAAGGAATCTTCTTTTATTTCTTTTTGATTTTGTCTTTGCGTGTTGTGTGGAACAATTAGTAAAGAATACATCAGACTAATGTTGGTGGGTATTCCCTCATGGATAACTAGCTCGTAATCTGAGTATTAGTTGCTAAGTGTTATTTTGCATGGTCTGGATGACTGTCAGTGGAAGCCTTGGCGGTTCGCCCATCCGGGGTTATAATAGCTGCTCGGCTGACTCCCATCCAGATACAGTTTTATTTTTCTTTTCTTAATTTCCAAACCCAAATTCCAATCTGTAATGAGAGTCAGTTGGCATCAGTCAATGCTAACTGACGATCATTATAGAAGGGAAGCATGTAGGTTTTTATCCGAATTCACAGACAATGGAGACCCAACTGGTATTGACACTACCATTATAGGGTCTAAGCTGTCTAAATTCGCTCCATCCGAGTAATTGGGAAATTGGACAGTAGATATTTACAGTCCACCTGATTATTCTGCCATTACTTTGGTCTCCTGACCACTTCATATATGTGTTTCACCTTCTGTCTAGACCCGCATCTATATTTTAGGTCAATTAATTTTACACTTCCCTATATCCTTATGCATGATAATATCATGTACTTTTGTGGTCTATACTATTTTGGGATCCTTCCCTTGGACAATAGAAGTCTAGATCTTAAATGGATATTGTGTGATAAATTTCCAACAAAAATCACTTTATAAAATCCGGATCTGAGTAAGGGATAAATTCCTCAGTTATGACTAATTCATATTCTGTCAAGGGTTGACTTTGGGAAATTAGAAGCAGAATCAGCGATTAGGTCTCTTCTAGACTGAAAGGGTCTGTGTTTTAACTGAGAGTCTAGTACCTGTTTAGGGAATGATTTCACATCCTTTATTTTCCAAAATTGCTGTTTGTTGGAAATCTAAGATTGAATACTACACCGAGATGGGGTCCACTTGGACTCAAATACAGTGCAGTAAATAATCTTAGAGGAACATCATCCAGGCCTTGGTTATTTTCTAAGATAGGGTTGAGTTTTCTTTCAACTACTATCCTCTTCTGCCAAAGCCTATTTTTGAGTCCTGAGTGAGTGCATCCGGAACGAACTAAATCATTAGTTCGTTTCATTAGTTTGTATCTCATAATCACCCGGAAGGAAGTGAACCACTAGTGGTTCACCAAGAGCCGGGAATTCTTGATCCATACCCAATCATCTTGAATGGGTGCTGTCTTTTACTACCAGGGTCAGATTTTCAAAACCTCCGAGTGATAGGTTTTAAATGCTTTCTTTACTGCTTTCTTTTAACCGCTTTCATTAGAGGTCACTCGGTTGTATTGAGAGTTGCGTAACTGCTACTAGGATTGACAGTTAAGGGATAGTTTAGGGCTTAATTAAAATCTTTGGGCGTGACATGGGGGAATGATAGTAGTACTTGGCACTTCAATAAATGATATGTCGGTGTTGCTTTTCCACCGCAGATGAAGTAACACACCCAGGCCAGGGCAGTTACGAAGTTGTGGTATCTTAGAATTTGCGGTCTTAAGAACATGTAAACTCATATCGTAAGTACCTGTCTGTTAAAGGGAAAGCATTATTGAGAGCATGAGAATTAGCTATCTGATAGAATTATCCCAAACAAAGATCTGTGTATAAAAATGGAAGTTTAATACTGCTTTATCTAAATCTTGTCCAATTTTCATTCTTTTCTTCCTGTCCCTTCTGTCTACATTGTGATTCAGCTTCACGGTTGGCACAATGTAATTTTTCCCTGCTTTCATAGATAATGTTTATCGCATTCTTAGAATAATCTTTACCCGCTTTCTAGAATAGATTTCTTCGCTTTGTAGAGTAACTTTAATCGCTTTTGTAATTTAGTTTAAATTCATGTCAGTAGTTATTAATTACTTTTCAAACCCATTGAGCAATACGAATGGAAAATCTAGTAAAACGACGTGGGCCCTGCTTCTATCGCACATCCTCCAGTGAACGATCCGGTCTTACTATAAATTACTGCAATTTTTGACACCGTGCGCTTTCGGGCCACAGTTTCTTAAACACGAGCAATAAAAATATGACAACCTATAAATATATCCCTAAACACAACTCCGCCATCATAAATTGGTTTCATTAAATAAAATCTGAACCATGATCATGATTTTTCGGAAAATACTCATGTAGTGGAAATCTGTCAAAAGTTTCATGGCAGGGAATCTTATGGCAAGAATTGATGAGAAGTATCATGGCACATATGCCGGGGACCCTCAGTGTGACAGGCTGAAGGTCAACCTATCCCGGCTGTACCATGAGATTTGTCAACAGTTTCGTGACAGAGAGGATCACAACGCCATTTGAAACTAAAGCACCACACTTGAGTAATAAAAAGACTAATAATCTTGATATATCCCTAAACCCCTTCCCGTGAATCATAACGCTTTTCATTTAATAAATCTAACCTGGTATATCTTAGAAAAAGCTCGTGTTGACGAAATTGTCAAAAGTTTCATGGCGCCGTTGCCGGGGAGGATGCAGCGCCGTTTTACTAAGAGAATTACATTCCTCGTTGCTCCTAGATTAGCTTATACATATAATTATAAATATTCACCTTCAGAACCAATTCTAACCTGGGGATTGTACAGGTACTGTCATCATTGAAGCCGTTGTTCTATGCAAAGGAGAAAGCAGACGCCAGCCGAGATCCCGTTTAATTCAGAGATAGAAAAGACAGCTCGACGTCTTAGGGCGGAGACTAAACGAAGAAGGGAACGGGAACGACAGGCATTACTTTCGCCAAGCACCAGCAGCGATATCTCCGAGATGGCAAACCCGGACATTCCACCAATCATTCAACCCAATCCCCCACTTCACAACATTGAGGAAGACCCCGAAGATGCTGATAACGATGATTTGGATGATCCCCCTCCCCAGATCATACAAGGAGGTGGGAACCCACCAAACATGGAGCAGCAACACTTCGAGGCACCCCCTCCCAATCCGAACCAAAACCCACCAAACAACCAGAACCACCCAAACCAGCAAAATTTCCAAAACCAGCAGAATCAGCAATACCATAACCCCCATCAGAATCCCCCGAATCCGAATGATTTCAATGATCCGAGGAATTATTTCATGCCTCAGAACTTCTACCCACAACAGTACCAAGGTGGGCCTGAGAACAATCATCAAGCAGCAGCTGCTGCTGATTACATGCAGCCGATTTTAGAACCATATCTGAATATTCCTGGACAAGCTCCATTCTTGGCTAGGAACTTCGAATTGAAACCGGCCCTAATCAATCTAGTCCAGAGCAACCAGTTTGCCGGAGCAAGCCATGAAGACCCCCATGATCACCTGCAAACTTTCCTAGAATTGTGTGACACGATAAAAATTCGTGATGTATCTGCAAACACTATTCGACTAAGGCTATTTCCCTTCTCTCTGACAAGCGGAGCACGAACATGGTACAAGTCACTGCCCGTAAATCAGAAGTCTACATGGGAAGATGTGATCAGAAACTTCCTAGCAAAATACTTCCCGGAGTCCAAGGTGGATGAATGCCGCTCCAAAATTGCGGAATTCAAAATGAAACCAGACGAGTCCTTGTATGATGCAAAGGAAAGATTCTTCAACCTGCTCAGAAAGTGTCCTCAACATGGTTTCCATGACTGGGAGAGATTGAGAAAGTTTTACAGTGGTCTGACCCCAGCATGGAAATCCATGCTCGATGCTGCTGGTGGTCAACATTTGCTCTACATACCGATGGACCAAGCCTGGGCAAAGATTGAAGCCATGAGTGTCAACCGTTCTGTTCTGACTGATGATGGTAATCTCACTCCCCCTCGTGGTTTATGTGCTGTGGGTACAGTAGAAAAGTCAGACATTGAAAAACTTCAAGAGCAAGTGGCAGCATTGTGTGTAAATCAAGGAGTTGGAAGTTCTGCTCAGGGACAGCAAACTGATGTGATCTGTGGTCTGTGTCAAGGTGCTCATGCAACTGACACATGCGAGCAGATCACAGCTGAGAGCTGTAACTATGCAGGAGCTTTTCCAAATAGACACCCGAATCTGTCTTACTCAAACAACAATGCCTTGAATTCACATCTCTTGAACAAGCCACAGCAGCAATTCAATCCTCAGCAGAACCAAGGATTCAATCAGAACAGGGGCCAACATTTCCAGAATCCAAGTTTCCAACCTCAAATTCAGCAGAGGCCGCCTCAGAATTTCCAGCAGCCCAATCAGAGCTTCCAGAATTTTCAGCCCAATCAGAGTTTCCAACCTCAGTTTGTCCCAAACCAAGGCCAGTGGAATCAAAATCAAAATCAGAATCAGAATCAAAAGCCTCCTTCAAGGCTGGAGAATTTGATGACTGATTTCATCACTAGTCAGAAAGAGATCAACAATCAACTGCAGGCCTCCATCAGAAATGTGGAGACCCAAGTTACACAGATGGCTAATGAGATGCAGAAAAGGGACAAAGGTACATTGCCAAGCACTGCGGAAAAGAACCCGCAATGCAAGGCAATAACTTTGAAATCTGGAAGAGTACTAGCTGGACCGAAAGGAGCAGATACTGGAGCGGAATGTGAAGAGGATGATATTGTTGACAATGCTGGTAAGGAAGCTGATAATGAGAACGAAGCGGAAAAAGAGACAGCCGAATTGCAGACTGAAGCTGCGCCTGAAACGGCTGAAACAGATAAGGGTACAGGTGAAGGTACAACTTCCTTCCCTTCACCACCAAAAATTGCTAATAACAAGTACATGCCCAGGATTCCTTATCCTGCGCGTCTTAAAAATAAAGAACATGATCTTAAATTCAAGAAATTTCTGCAACGATTAAAGTCTGTAGAGATAACCATTCCTCTCACAGAATTGATTTCCGAAATGCCCATCTATGCTAAGTTCTTGAAAGAATTGATTTCAGGAAAAAGGCAGGTTGAGCAGGAAGAGGTAATTATTCTCAACAGCACATGCAGTGCCATCGTTCAGAGGAGAATGCCTGAAAAGAAAGAGGACCCCGGATGTTGCACACTTCCAGTACAATTCGGAAAGGCCAAAGTGAGTATGGAGCTTTGTGATTTAGGATCAAGCATCAATGTGATGCCACTAGCTATGGCTACTCGCCTTAAGCTGGGGGAAATTCAACCGATCAAGATGAGACTGCAACTTGCAGACAGATCGATCACTCAGCCCGTAGGAATCCTTAAGGATGTTGTGGTCAAAACCGGGCAGGTTCTTTTCCCGGTCGACTTCATCGTCCTCGACATTGAAGAAGATTCTGAAATGCTGCTTATCCTTGGACACCCATTTCTAGCCACTGGTGGTGCACTGATTGACGCTAAATCCGGAAAAGTCACCTTAAGGGTCGATGGCGAGGAGATCATCTTTGATATGGAGAAATTGCAGAAATTTCCGAATGACAGTTCTTGTTTTTCATTTCAAAATGTAATAGTTAGGGAAGAGCTTGACTCTGAACTTGATTGTGAAATGATGCTGGATGAACTATCAAAGCAGGTACTGAAGCCTGCTGGCGTGGAGCACAAAGAATGCAAAGCCGTTCACTTTGCCGATCCCGAAACAGGGGATCTGGAAGAGTTCGACGGTAACGAATTCCATGATGACGCCAACCAAAAGGAAGAAGATGATCCTGTACTGATACAGGATCCCGAAGGTAAATCTGTTCTCCCACTACCCATTTCTCGCAAACTACTCCCTTCCGTTGAATGTCCACCAGAGCTTGAACTTAAAACATTACCCGATCATCTCAAGTACGCGTTTCTCGCAGAACATAAAAAATTATCTGTGATTGTTTCGGCTAAGCTCTCCCAAGAGCAAGAAAATGCTCTGGTGGTCATTCTTAAGAAACATGTACATGCAATAGGTTGGACCATTTCTGATATAAAAGGAATAAGCCCTTCTATTTGCATGCACAGGAATCTAATGGAAGAAGAGTTTAAACCCTCCCGTCAACCTCAGAGGCGATTGAATCCCCTTATGCAAGAAGTGGTAAGGAAAGAAGTTATCAAGCTCTTAGATGCTGGTATAATCTATCCTATCTCTGATAGCAAATGGGTTAGCCCAGTGCAGGTCGTACCCAAACGAGGAGGGATGTGCATAACCAAGAATGAGCAAGGAGAAGAGGTTGCAACCAGGCCAGTGACCGGATGGAGCGTTTGTATCGACTACCGGAAGCTGAACGAGGCCACACGCAAGGACCATTTTCCATTGCCATTCATTGATCAGATGCTTGAGAGGTTGGCAGGGAGAGAGTTTTACTGCTTTTTGGATGGTTATTCTGGTTATAATCAGATTGTTATTTCTAGTGAAGACCATGATAAAACCACTTTTACTTGCCCGTACGGCACTTTTGCCTATCGACGGATGCCTTTTGGTTTGTGCAATGCACCTGCTACTTTTCAAAGATGCATGATGTCTATTTTCTCTGAATTTATCGAAAAATGCATTGAAGTCTTCATGGATGACTTCTCTGTGTATGGAGATACGTTCGAAGATTGTTTGACCAATCTTGCTAAGATTTTAAAGAGGTGTGAGGACACTAACTTGGTCTTAAATTGGGAAAAGTGCCATTTTATGGTCACTGAGGGCATAGTGTTAGGTCATCGCATTTCTCGTGCAGGCATTGAAGTCGATCCAGCCAAAGTTTCCATCATTTCCAATCTCCCTCTCCCCAACTCGATCAAATCAGTTAGGAGCTTCTTAGGGCATGCCGGTTTTTACCGGCGATTCATTAAGGATTTCTCTAAAATTGCCAAGCCGCTCACTAATCTGCTTTGTAAAGAAAATCATTTCTTAATAAATGAAGCGTGTGTCCAAGCCTTTGACACGCTCAAGAAGATGTTGGTTTCTGCACCGATAGTGCAACCACCCGATTGGTCACTGCCTTTCGAGGTAATGTGCGATGCTAGTGGTCTCGCCGTAGGCGCAGTTCTTGGACAGCATAAGGATGGGAGACATTGCGTAATTCATTACGCAAGTCATGCCCTGAATGAAGCCCAAATTAACTACACCACAACGGAGAAAGAGATGTATGATGTAGTCTTTGCGTTTGACAAGTTCAGACAGTATCTGATAGGTACGAAGACCATAGTATACACCGATCATACGACATTGAGATACTTGTTTAGCAAACAAGATGCAAAACCTCGATTAATCAGGTGGGTACTTTTGCTGCAAGAATTCGACATCATAATAAGAGATAGGCGAGGTCGAGATAATGGTGCTGCTGACCACTTATCTCGATTAGATAATGATAAAAAGGAAAAAGCCGTCAATGAAGAGTTTCCGGACGAACAGTTGTTCGCGTTGCATCTGCATAATCAAGCTTGTCCATGGTTTTCCGACATCGCTAACTTCTTGGCGTGCGGAATAACCCCACAGTTTTCGAATTTTCATCAGAGGAGTAAGTTCAAACGAGATGTATTAAGTTACTTCTGGGAAGAACCTTATCTCTTCAAACACTGCGCGGATTCAATAATCAGGCGATGTGTGACCGAGCATGAAGCCTATCAAATTGTCAGAAAATGCCATGAATCAGAATATGGAGGTCACCATGGTCCCGCTCGAACGGCCCACAAGGTCATCGAATGTGGATTTTATTGGCCTCACATCTATGCGGATTGCAGGACATTTGTGAAGAGCTGTGACAGATGCCAAAGATTAGGAAACATCTCCAAGAGGGATGAGATGCCCCAAAAAGGGATTCTCACACTTGAGATCTTTGATGTATGGGGCATTGACTTCATGGGACCGTTTCCACCATCTGGTGGAAACTACTATATCTTGGTAGCTGTCGATTACGTATCCAAATGGGTTGAGGCTGTCGCATTACCAACCAATGATGGTAGCCAAGTCATCAAGTTCCTCAAGAACAACATTTTTAGTCGATTTGGCGTACCTAGGGTGTTGATATCTGATGGAGGAACACACTTTATTAATAAAGCTTTTGAAACTTTAATGAGTAAAAATGGGATCCTCCATAAGATAGGCACGCCTTACCATCCTCAGACTAGTGGTCAAGTCGAAGTATCCAACCGCGAAATCAAACACATACTCGAAGCCACTGTCGGGATAACCCGTAAGGATTGGGCACGTAAGCTCAATGACGCTCTATGGGCATACCGCACAGCATATAAGACTCCCATCGGGATGTCTCCATATAGGCTGGTCTTCGGAAAAGCCTGTCATTTGCCTGTAGAGTTAGAGCATAAAGCTTACTGGGCCGTTAAAACGCTTAACTTCGATCCGAAAGTTGCTCAGAGCAAACGTAAGTTGGACCTCAATGAAATTGAGGAAATACGAGCGCAAGCTTATGAAAGCTCTCGAATTTACAAGGAGCGGACCCAGAAGTTACACGATCGCCGGATTAAACCTAAGTATTTTTATGTTGGTCAACATGTATTATTGTTCAATACTAGGTTGAAGCTGTTCCCCGGAAAGCTCAAATCTAGATGGGAAGGACCACATGAAGTACTAGAGGTGTTCAAAAATGGAGCTGTCAGGATCCGAACTGATAGGGGCGATATAGTGGTGAATGGACAACGATTGAAGGAGTATATCGGACAGTTTGATCCGGAGAAAGAAAGCCAAGCAGTGGCAGACCCGGCTTACGTTCAATAAGAAACAGCATTAAAAACACAAAAATTTCATTTTATATATATATAGTATATAGTTATAGTACTTATTCCACGACAAGAAAGTATCCAAAGATCAATTAAACATTTAGAGTACTAAGACTCTAAATGTGAGGATGTTGATATTTGGAGAAAATCTAATGCGCTTTACTTATCTATCTTGCAGAAGTTCGGAACCACCAAAAAGAGGAGCAGAAAAGAGTAACATAGAAAAACCAGGTTCTTGGTTGGCTTAGTTCCATAAGTCTGAGAAAACGCTTTCGGAATTTGAAGAAATTCAATGCCCGGAATAAAAATTCACAGATAAATGGAACTGACCCAACCTAATTTTATGCAAGAGTATTATTTAATTCTCAGCCCAGCACTTTTGAATTTATTTGGACTGAATTTATTCAGCCCAAATCAAATAAAATGGACTCAGGCCCAACATCACACTCGGGCCCAGTCCAAGAAAATTTGGAAATTCAAAATTCTTTGTCGCGGAAGGTCCTTTGTCGCGATGTCATGCATCGCGACCAGGCCCTGTTCCGCGACAAACCCCCTTTTGCTCTTAACTCTTCCTCTGTTGATTGTCGCGGTGCACTTTGTCGCGGAGCATGACTCCGCGACCAAGCCCTGCTCCGCGACACAACCCGCGTTGACTTTGTCTCCATACTGAACTTTGTCGCGATAGCCTTGTCGCGGAGCATTGCTCCGCGACCAAACCTCAACTCCGCGACCTCTCTAATGTCGCCTTGCCTTGTCGCGGAACCTGGTTCCGCGACAAAGTCTCGGATTCCGTGACAAAAGTTCAAGTATTTATACCCCCCCACCCCCTCCAGTTTCTTTTCACTTTCACTTGTCATTTCAACTCCCTTCAGTTTCTTCATCTTCTTTCCCCCATTTTTCTCTCATCCGAACGAACACCACGTGTTCTTCGCGACCTTTATCCTTTTTCTAAGGGGATACTATGGATCGATTTTATGGACTCCTCCCAAACCTTGGACCCGTGCCTAGACCCGAGCCAAGGAGGGCAGGGTAAACCCTATTCTCACCATGTTCACGGCACCCATTCGGATCCTTTATTTTGTTTTTATTTTGTTGTGTTCTTGGTGTGATGTGGTTAGTATGCACGTTTAACTTTAAATTTTTGGAGGTTTTTGAATGCTCTCGGTTATGAGCACCATTTTGAAGTTTTTGAGAACTTGTTTTGAAAACTGTTAATGGATAAAGATTTTGAAGTTTAAAACTGGAAAGAACAAACTGATGAACATTTGGGTATTGTTTTGAATATCTTGATGTTATTGGTTTGATTGATCTTAATGTGACCTCTACAGTGTTGTTTTGATGTAATAAAGAGGTAAGATCTTTTTGGGCACATTTGTTCTCATGTTAGAAATCTCATGGGAATAAATGTTTGTTTGTTTATGGAAACATAGTACAAACACCCAATGGGAAGCTTCCACTTTTAATAAAAGCAACCCTTTAGAAAAAGACAAAAAGAGTTATTTTGTTTAATGTTTGACTTGAAGTTTTGTTCCCAATGGAACACTAGTGTGAGTAAGATAGCAGTATTTTTGTCACCCAACTGCTATCCTTCTCAGAATCAAAAATGGGACCACTCACATCCCACTTTTATTAAATAAAATAAGTCAACCATTTTAAAACTAAAAACAGTGTTTGCAAATTTTTGGATGCTTTAACTGTCCAAATAGTCCAAGATATCCAGAAATAGCAGATCCGCTCCGCCACGTCTTCATTGCACATTCCAATATTCGAGCATTCCATTTCCATCTGTCCATCCCTTTCCACTTCCAACAAGTGTCTCGAACTTGTTTAATAAAATTGAAAAATTTTTGGGCCCAATGGCCCATTAAAAAGATTTTAGGCCCAATGGCCAATTTTATTTTATTTTGGGCTCCTTAGCCCATTTAAAACCAAATATTGTTTACTTGTGCTTTTAATCAAAAAATTCGAGTTGGAAATCTAATAACCTCACATTTAGAGCTTTGCTCTAAATGTGAGGATGTTGGCTTCTAAACTTGAAAAATTTCTGAAAATTATAAAAAATTTGGATTCATCACTTCTTATCTTTTCAGGGGCAATCCTCCCATTCCAGACCCTGCACCAGAAGGAACCAAGTTGCTGGACTTACCACACGAACTCCTTGGTGAAATTCTCTCCCGAATAGGAGAGGATGAGATCAGGGAGGTGTTTACTGCACAACGGGTATGCAAGAAGTTCAGGGATGCTGGAAACCTTGCCATCGTGTACAGGCGATGCGAGGTTAACTCCTCCACTGTGAAGAGATGGCAAGGAAGGATCCGTCGGCAGAAGGAGAGATTCCTGCGAATATGCACAGCGGCAGGAAACTTCAATCTTCAGATCATTCCAGCACTCAGGGCATTTGCAGAAGGGAATGAGGAGCAAGCTTGTGAACTGCTGCGCCCAGGACTTGAGGACAACCATAAGGCATCGATCTTCACCCGCGGACTGATGCTTATGAGCAAGACGGATGAAGGGCAAGTCGAGGAAGGGATCAGAATGATCGACAGGATGGTGACAGATCGATCAGTTCTTCGGTATACGTCCACCAACATCCTCGCTTGGATAACAGACAACCCAGACACCCCACACCTGTGGGCTGATCAAGGAGTCAGAGTCTACTGCCCAAGGTGGCATGCACCTCTGAGAAACCGCGATTGGTGCCTGCGTTGTGAGCTTTCCAGCTGCGTCCTCTGGCTCCGATACATGCCCTGAAGAAAGAAGGAAGAATCCTAGTCCCATTTTACCCTGCTTTATTTCATTTCCGTTTAGTAGTAGTAATCTGCTAGGGATTCCTCCTTTTGTGTGTGCAGGTTTGTACTAACTGCACGAGAATCCCTTGCCTCGGATGTATTTATTTGCTTTCCCCCAAATTGAAACTCAGCTTTTGAGACCATTGAACAATTCTTTATTGCTTTCCTTTTGAAAAAGATGTCTATACAGTCCGAGATGAATAAGTGACTGTCAGGCCAAAAATATGCTGTTGACATACTTAGTATGTCAGCAGTGCCTCTCTACTGCTTTCAACTAAATAACCAGCAAAAATATGCATAAACTTGCTCTAAATTCACATGTTGAATTTAGGCTTGTGATTAAATTTTCAAACTTTTAAATTGGGATAATATAATTGAGAACATACATGACATGAATTCCTGAGGTTTTGAGCTATAAAAATTTAATGATGCGATCAGCTTATTGGGTAATAAATCTGCATGTTAGAGATTTTGATTGAATAAATTGTTAGAACTAAGCTCTGATTAAATTTAAGAATAGTGTATGACATGGATTAACCCAACCTTGTGAGATTTGAGCCATGAGTCGCTTTTACTCATTCTTTTCTTTGATGTGTGAATCATTTTGATTAAAGGAAACTAGAACTTGCAATTGGGACCGATTCAAGACCATGCCATATTCCCGAAATCGAGCATATGATCGAGGCACTTAGAAAAACCCAAATTTTTGGCCTTCTTTTGAAATCCAAACCCAAAAACATTCTCCCTTTAGGATTAACCACTTTGAGCCTATAAGCCTAATTTTTCTTTGAAGCCCTCTATATTATTCCTAGCCTTATAAAAAGACCAAAGAAAATCAAACCCAAGTGTGCAAGGACAAATTCTATCAAAGGCATTAAACTTATGATCATCAATCCATATTAATCGGTATGTTATAAACCGATTCAAAAAACAAAAAAAAAAAAAAAAAGAAAGTTGAATCCCATTCAACACAAATGAATTGCAAATGACAAAGCAAATTAGACATAGTCTAATGTCATGCAATGAAAAAGGCAAAAAGAAAGAAAGAAACAATGATGATCATAAATTTTAAATAAAAATATGCCAAGTTATGGTAGAGTTAATTCTTGCCACTTCTTAGCCCAATAAATTCCTTTTCTCGCCTATGTTACAACCGTATGCCCCGTTATAACCCTTGAATAAGACCTCATGATCTCGATTTGAAGAAATGAGCCGGTGGCGAGTTGGTCTGATTACAAGCTTATGGGATAATTTAATTAAAATTGATTTTGAGCGTTCATGATTAAACACCTGATTGAGAGTGAATGAATTTTCCGATTCTCTTATAAGTGAGGCTCTGTTTCATTAAGAATGTTCACGTCATACCTTAATTCTAATTTTTAATCTTTGCATCTTTCAAACATGACATTCATGAAGGGTTGATAATAATGTTTGGTTTATAGGCCCGATATAGTGAGCAAGTATCATTTCATTAAACACTGCAATCAAGGGAATTTAATACTTGAAGTTTTTAATTGTCTTATCCCAATCCAAAAAGGATGTGATTTATGAAGCCACGAAAATGAATTGAATATGTAGAGTCCGTGTTCTTAGGAACATTGACTCTGACTGCTCGGGGACGATCAGTATTAAATGTGAGGATGTTGATAATGGCCAGAAATGACCATTATTTTCAATCCATTTCCGTGTCTTAAACGGGCATTTGATCGCATTCCGGTCTTACATTAAGTAAGAAAGCAGTCGAATTGGACTGGTTTATGCATAATTGTAAAAATAATAACCTGGTATGAAAAAGGCATAAATATGTAATTTTATTACATATTTATGCTAGAAAAATCCAAAAACATGAGAAAAAGAACAGGAAATAAAAAGATGGGAAAAAGATAGAAAAGCCCACAAAAATAACATTTTCGGCCCATCTGGCCCAATCCAACAGGCCCAGGAGCACCCTTGTCGCGGAAGCTCCTTTGTCGCGATGCATGGTTCCGCGACAAAGGAAGGTTCCGCGACCAAGCAGCTCAGATGAAGAAGGAAACCGGCCAAGCCCTTTGTCGCGATGTCCTTTGTCGCGATGGCATGCTCCGCGACAAAGGCATGTTCCGCGACCAAAACACCCAATTAGAGACACCAGACCCAGTCGAGAAGCTTTGCCACATGCAGTGTATTCCGCGACCAAACTTGATGCTCCGAGACAAAGCTGTGATGTGTGTGATGTCTTAAGACACAATGGGCTAGAATCAAGGCCCATGGGCTTAGGGTTACACTTCTATAAATATGAGGTGCTTCCCATGAGCTAGAGGTTGGAATTTTGGTGATTAGAGCTCTCTTGAAGGCAAGCAGTAGGAGTTCTCTCTTAGGTAGTGTAGTTTAGGTTTATTTTCATGTATTATTTAATTTTTTTGCTCTTAGTTTAGTTTAGTTTAGTGTTTTACTGTTCACAGTTATCTAGATAGCCACTTTTATACCATGTTTTGGTTTCTAAACTCTTGTTTTAGGGTTTGTAATACCCAAATCATGGGTATTAACAACACCCCTTCAATAATATGGGAAAACATTCATCATTTGTGTCCCAAATCATGAAATGGGTCTCACACCCCATGGATTTATGCTTTCTTTTTCATTTCGGGGTCATTTGACCCCCATTTTGTTACTTTTATGTTTACTGTTGGCATATTATGGATAATGTTGTGTGTATGTGTGATCAAACCCTAGATTAGGACTCTTGCTTTATTTTTAAATTCTGCCCAGCTTTGTTTATTTTTGCTTAAGCATGTTCTTCCTTATTTTGAATGTTTCTTGTTTGTTTTTAGCTTAGAATAGCTTTTTGATCTGAAATAGGGTGAGATCACGCTGTTTGCATGCCACTGTTCATTTCTGCTTTTTCTGACTTTTGTCCTGAACCACCTTGGTCGCCAACCGCCTTTTGTCGCGGAACCACGTTCCGCGACAAAATGGTTGTTCCGCGACAAAGGTGTTTCAAGACACTTGTCTTCATAATTTAAAACCCTTTGTCGCGGAACACCTTGTCCCGGAACCACGTTTCGCGACAAAACTTTCCATGCATAGCGACAAAAGGAGCCAAACTCTTGCATGGCTTTTTGTCGCGGAATAATCCTGTCGCGGAACCACGTTCCGCGACAAAATCTTATTCTGAGACAGAAAAATTATGCCATGATTCTTTGAACACTTTGTCGCGGACCACTTTGTTGCGGAACCACGTTCCGCGACAAAATTTTCCATGCATAGCGACAAAGGTCCAAATGCTTTAAGAATTTTCTGAAAATCCTTTGTCGCGAAACACTCTTGTCGCGGAACCACGTTCCGCGACAAAATCTTGCTTAGCGACAAAGAGGCGTTATGCTGCCAAAAATTCTAAAAACTTGTCGGGATATCCATGTCGCGGACCTCGGTCCGCGACAAAATTTATGATATCGCGACAAAGACTCCCTTCTCTCTATTTAATCTCAAACAATCTTCATTCTCTCTTCCTGTATTATATTGCAAACACACATCATAACCCCACGGGTTAAGTTGTAACATTCTGGAATTGCAATATAGGGTGTTATGCTGCCCAAATTTTGATTCTCCATTTTCATCACTTAACTGATTGAACCCTTGACTCATTAATGATTAAAGATTGAGATTAGCAATAATCAAACTTCAATAATCATCATGACTAAAGGACCTTTGTTCAATTGCCAGTAAAATACTCCTCTATAAACAAAACCTTGATGACTTAAACAGATGATCCGGACTGTAATTAATTATGGTAGGAAGGATTATTTAAGACCATCAATTGTGGACCCAATCCACAACCTTGCATGAGAAACCAATGTCTCTCATACAAGGAATCTTCTTTTATTTCTTTTTGATTTTGTCTTTGCGTGTTGTGTGGAACAATTAGTAAAGAATACATCAGACTAATGTTGGTGGGTATTCCCTCATGGATAACTAGCTCGTAATCTGAGTATTAGTTGCTAAGTGTTATTTTGCATGGTCTGGATGACTGTCAGTGGAAGCCTTGGCGGTTCGCCCATCCGGGGTTATAATAGCTGCTCGGCTGACTCCCATCCAGATACAGTTTTATTTTTCTTTTCTTAATTTCCAAACCCAAATTCCAATCTGTAATGAGAGTCAGTTGGCATCAGTCAATGCTAACTGACGATCATTATAGAAGGGAAGCATGTAGGTTTTTATCCGAATTCACAGACAATGGAGACCCAACTGGTATTGACACTACCATTATAGGGTCTAAGCTGTCTAAATTCGCTCCATCCGAGTAATTGGGAAATTGGACAGTAGATGTTTACAGTCCACCTGATTATTCTGCCATTACTTTGGTCTCCTGACCACTTCATATATGTGTTTCACCTTCTGTCTAGACCCGCATCTATATTTTGGGTCAATTAATTTTACACTTCCCTATATCCTTATGCATGATAATATTATGTACTTTTGTGGTCTATACTATTTTGGGATCCTTCCCTTGGACAATAGAAGTCTAGATCTTAAATGGATATTGTGTGATAAATTTCCAACAAAAATCACTTTATAAAATCCGGATCTGAGTAAGGGATAAATTCCTCAGTTATGACTAATTCATATTCTGTCAAGGGTTGACTTTGGGAAATTAGAAGCAGAATCAGCGATTAGGTCTCTTCTAGACTGAAAGGGTCTGTGTTTTAACTGAGAGTCTAGTACCTGTTTAGGGAATGATTTCACATCCTTTATTTTCCAAAATTGCTGTTTGTTGGAAATCTAAGATTGAATACTACACCGAGATGGGGTCCACTTGGACTCAAATACAGTGCAGTAAATAATCTTAGAGGAACATCATCCAGGCCTTGGTTATTTTCTAAGATAGGTTTGAGTTTTCTTTCAACTACTATCCTCTTCTGCCAAAGCATATTTTTGAGTCCTGAGTGAGTGCATCCGGAACGAACTAAATCATTAGTTCGTTTCATTAGTTTGTATCTCATAATCACCCGGAAGGAAGTGAACACACTAGTGGTTCACCAAGAGCCGGGAATTCTTGATCCATACCCAATCATCTTGAATGGGTGCTGTCTTTTACTACCAGGGTCAGATTTTCAAAACCTCCGAGTGATAGGTTTTAAATGCTTTCTTTACTGCTTTCTTTTAACCGCTTTCATTAGAGGTCACTCGGTTGTATTGAGAGTTGCGTAACTGCTACTAGGATTGACAGTTAAGGGATAGTTTAGGGCTTAATTAAAATCTTTGGGCGTGACATGGGGGAATGATAGTAGTACTTGGCACTTCAATAAATGATATGTCGGGTGTTGCTTTTCCACCGCAGATGAAGTAACACACCCAGGCCAGGGCAGTTACGAAGTTGTGGTATCTTAGAATTTGCGGTCTTAAGAACATATAAACTCATATCGTAAGTACCTGTCTGTTAAAGGGAACGCATTATTGAGAGCATGAGAATTAGCTATCTGATAGAATTATCCCAAACAAAGATCTGTGTATAAAAATGGAAGTTTAATACTGCTTTATCTAAATCTTGTCCAATTTTCATTCTTTTCTTCCTGTCCCTTCTGTCTACATTGTGATTCAGCTTCACGGTTGGCACAATGTAATTTTTCCCTGCTTTCATAGATAATGTTTATCGCATTCTTAGAATAATCTTTACCCGCTTTCTAGAATAGATTTCTTCGCTTTGTAGAGTAACTTTAATCGCTTTTGTAATTTAGTTCAAATTCATGTCAGTAGTTATTAATTACTTTTCAAACCCATTGAGCAATACGAATGGAAAATCTAGTAAAACGACGTGGGCCCTGCTTCTATCGCACATCCTCCAGTGAACGATCCGGTCTTACTATAAATTACTGCAATTTTTGACTTCGTGCGCTTTCGGGCCACAGTTTCTTAAACACAAGCAATAAAAACATGACAACCTATAAATATATCCCTAAACACAACTCCGCCATCATAAATTGGTTTCATTAAATAAAATCTGAACCAGGATCATGATTTTTCGGAAAATACTCATGTAGTGGAAATCTGTCAAAAGTTTCATGGCAGGGAATCTTATGGCAAGAATTGATGAGAAGTATCATGGCACATATGCCGGGGACCCTCAGTGTGACAGGCTGAAGGTCAACATATCCCGGCTGTACCATGAGATTTGTCAACAGTTTCGTGACAGAGAGGACCACAGCGCCATTTGAAACTAAAGCACCACACTTGAGTAATAAAAAGACTAATAATCTTGATATATCCCTAAACCCCTTCCCGTGAATCATAACGCTTTTCATTTAATAAATCTAACCTGGTTTATCTTAGAAAAAGCTCGTGTTGACGAAATTGTCAAAAGTTTCAGCCAACGATTGGCTGAAGCTAAGACTGTTCAGCTCATCTCTGACTGGACCCGCATTTGCTTGGTTTGCTTCCTTGCGGCCTAATTCAATTCAGAATTGGGCTGATCTCGAGCGGGCATTCCATGACAGGTTTTACACTCCCCTGTCACAGGTTAGTCTTGCAGATCTCACTAACGCTAAGCAATTTTCCGATGAAACGGCAAGTGCTTTTATTAACAGATTGCAACGCCTTAAAGGCCGATGTACTATGGCGATTCCGGATAAAGAAATAGCCAATATAGCAGTGGCTAACATGTTACCGAAATTAAAAGAACATTTAATTGTGCAGGATGCAACTGACCTTGCCCAGCTGGCCGAGAGAGCGGCCCGCTTGGAAAAGTTCTTTAAGGAACAAGACGAGAAGCGTCTACCTATACACGGGACTCATTTTGAGAAATTGAAACACGAAGAAGAAAAACCAAGGGTGGTGGCCAATACAGTAACCTTGGGTGATAAAAACCCTGGGTAGTGGCCCTGGAACCGAGTCGACAGCGGCCTTGGAGGCCGAGTAGTCGGTGACCGAGGACGACGCTCGGGGATGGCGGCCCTCCGGAAGAAAGAGGTGGCGGCCTCCGGCCAAGGTGGTGGCGGCCTCTCTCCGGATCTTAGTGGCGGCCTTCGATGCGAGGCGGCCAAGAGCCTTTCACGGGGCGGCCAAGAGGCGGCCAAGGGGCGGCCTACGCAGGCGGCCAAGGGGCGGCCTTGCACCCGGGGCGGCCTTCCAAGGGCGGCCAAGAGGCGCCAAGAGGCGGCCTTCCAAGGGCGGCCAAGAGGCACCAAGAGGCGGCCAAAGGCTTCCAAGGGGCGGCCTTGCACCGGGCGGCCTTGCAAGGGGCGGCCGAAGGCGGGGCGGCTCAAGGGGGTGGCCGGGCGGCCAAGGGCTCCAAGGGGCGGCTTCAAGGGGCGGCCAAGCGAGCTGGAGGCGGCCAAGCAGGGGCGGCCTTGGCGAGGCGGCGGGCGGCCTTGGCGGCGTCTCCGGGGCGGCTTCAGGCGGCGGCTGGGTGGCTTCAGGAGGCGATCCGGGCGGCTTCAGGAGGCGGCTTCAGGGAAGCTTTGGGCAGCCAAGGCCTTGCGGGGCGGCCGGGGACAGGCGGCTGCTTCACGCGGGGCGGCGGGCGGCTTCCGGTGGCGGGCGGCTTCCGGTGGTCGGGCGGCCTTACGCGAACGGCGGCCTGGCGGCGGCTTCCGGGCAATGGGCGGCCTGGCGGCGGCGGCGCGGCGGCCTTGACGGCGTCCGGCGACGATCTCTACGGCCGGAATCTGGACGACGGCGACGGCTTCCCGGCAGTTTCCGACAGTCGGTGGAGGAGTAAGAGAAGAAGAGAGGAAGAGAGAAAATTTTTGAAAAGAAAAATGAATGACTTGGAGGCTTGGAAGCTATTTATATGTAGGGTTTTGTCCCTAATGGGCCCTAATGGGCCAAAAAAAAAAAAATTCCAAAATTAAGCGCGCAAATTTGTCTTAAAATGCTAATCAGACAAAATGCGCGAGGGGGGCATCTGTTAACCCAACAAAATTTATATTATAGCCCATCCAAGTTTACATGGCCCAGTCCGTGAAAATATATCCGGAGGCCCAGTCTGCAAAAATACATCCGGAAAAGAGAACGCACTGTCAAAAGGCCCAATCTATTTTCCTTGACTCGGTTCAATTCAAGATTTATCCGGATAATGATCCAATAAGAAAACCAACACCGATAGGAATAGAGCCAAGTCACCACGCCGCCTAGCTACCACACCCTAGGCGCCTTAGATATTCAGAAGTCAATGAAGATAGATCGCGAATCTGCAGGCGGCGGTAATCGTCTCATAAGGCGGCCGCATGCCGAAAATCAAGGGAAGAGGGTGACTGGCGCCATAGGAAAAATGAGTGCAGGAGGCAGTCCTCCTCCCCCTATAAAAGGAGGAGATGCGAGAAAGAAGAAGATCATCACAACACACCCCAGAGGAATCCCTTTATTTTCCTATCTGCATTTTCATTCCTGCACTTTTTATTCTGCAATTTCAATTCCTGCTTTTTACATTCCTGCCAATTTTCCATTCCTTTACAGCTTTGCTTAAATCCTTGTAATTTCCTTAGCAATTCTTGTAATCCTTTTGATACTCATCAATCAAAAAAGAGGTTTCTCCCTCAAAAAAATTCTCGGTTAACAGCTCCGTAATCTTCAGAAACAGCCAGAAAATACCTCAAATGCTTACAACATTCATTGTTTTGTCAAAATATATATAGGAATCTACATATACGCCATTGGTTTTTCCAAGCAAAAGGTTTCATAGTGTCATCTCTGTCTCTATACGAATGTATTTTTACATTAAAAAATCTATCGTAGGAGCATACCAAATGCTTTAGTATGTTGCTGACTGCAAGGAAGCCATGGGCTTTCACAAACTTCATCTGCATTAAAACGTTTATTTGTCACAGAGTTTATTGAACCACATGTGTTGTAATCTATAATCTGTCTATCATCACTTTTGTGTCAACAGTAAACTAATATCGCAGACATATGCATATTTTTCATTTTTATCAGAGAAGATTCACCGGGATTGAACAATTATTTGGATTATGATGTGATGTTTGTTTCCCACAATAAGTGTGCAACACAATGCAGTAGTCGACAACTTTCAAAATTGTTGGTTATATCATACAGTATATGTATTAAATTGGATGAGATGTCCATTGGTTCAGTTTATGTAATTTGGTTTTTGATGGGATGGTGTCTGTATATATGTTTATTAAGGTAGTAGGAGTAATTTGGTTTGTTAGAGTACGGATTCTACCAAAGTAGCAATTAATAGTTTCATGCTCATCCGTAGCAAGTTTATGAAAAAGAGCTTCAATAGAAATAATCTTAGAAGTTCTTACAGAGGCAGATCCTTCATGGGAGTTTACCAAGATTTCCCAAGCTTCAAAGGCTGTGGTGCAGGTTGAGATAAGACAATATTGATCGTCTGTAACTGCACTGAAGATGGCATGAAGTGCCTTTGAGTTCATGTTGGAGGCAGTTTTCTCAGCAACAGTCCATTCCTTCTTGTCTTTAGGTTTGGTAGTCCCATCAGCAGTGACGGTGGGAGCTACATATTTCTCAAGAACCGCATCCCAGGCTTGATCATCAATAGACATTAGGTAAGATCTCATCTTATTTTTCCAAAAGGAAAAGTTGCTTCCATCCAGGAGGGGAGGTTGACTGAAGTTCCACTTGTGACTCATATTGCGTCAGGGATCTCTCTGAGACAGAGTGTGGCTCTGATACCACTTGTTAGGTTCCCAGCTCACGCAAGTGCTATTCTTTATGCAGTGGTTCAAAGAACCAAGTTCAAACTAAGACAGTGAACACACTAATTAAATGAATCAGTGTAAACACAGATTAATGCACAGCGGAAAGACTTTAAGCATAAAAGTAAAGAGCATAAAGAATAAATGAGACACAACAAGTTGATGACCCAGTTCGGCCTACGGCCTACGTCTGGGGGATACCAATCCAGGAGGATATTTACTATGTGTTAACTTATGGTAAAGAACCACACACAATAGCAAATATTTAAAGTGTCTTCACTCCAAGTTCCAAGCGGACAGTTGCGATGACCTAAGACCTCCAGTCTTCGGTGTAGAAATCCCCTTCTACTTCAACCCTCAAGACCACCTGTCTAGAGTTCCGATTGCAACAACCTGTGAAACACTCCCTCTGAGGTTTGAATGATTATCGATTTGAAGTTCAGCTTCTTCACATGCCTTGAACACACTCCTCAGTTGTATCTTGCGTAGATACTCAAGTGGTTCTGAAACACGAATCCAACCAGGAGTGTTCAAGGCTTCTCGATTCCCAGCAATAGAATGATAACGGTTTACACTTTTGCTGTGAATCGAGTTTAGAGAGATTTTCTCAAGAATCAGCAAGTCGAGAGCTTTCTCAGAATACTTGAATAATGAATAATGAATCTCAAGTCTTCAATCTTGAGCTCTTCCTACTTATCCCAGAAATTGCTCCAACGAGTTTGAATAATTTTACCATTTAGGGAAATAGCCGTTGGGCAGATTTGGTTTAGTGAGTAACAGCTCTTTTCTAAGAGATAGGTAATCCCTGCAAGAAATGTTAGTCTCAACCTACTCTGATCAGAAAAGAGCCGTTGGACCCAAATGCCTTCCTTGATAGCAGCAACCTTTCACGCGCTGAGTACCGAAACATCAGAAGTGGTCCTATCTACCTAAGTTCAATCATCGGTTCGAACTACCCACAAAATATTAGACTCAACAATCTCCCCCTTTTTGGCAGGAAGTGAGCCAGCAATTACAATTGATAAACCGATGATGAAATAACTATAAGCTCTTTACAAAAGACATTCATATCAGAAACTAGAGCTTGTACAAAAACCATTCATATCAGAAACATGAATAATCATGCATTCCATAAGATCACAGAACCACAAACATTGTCCAATAGCATTCCAGTGTTCCACGTCCCATAATAAAAACAAAAGTTTATCATAGCAAAAGTAGAACCATATTGAAAAGAAGAGTTAGAAAGATATTACCAAACATCAGGAGGCTGAAATCATCATTGGATTTTGAAATTTGACTCCCCCTCTGGATCAGCTTATCTGACCAAAAATCAGTCAGACTCCCCCTCAGAGTCAGCATCACCATCTCCAGCATCAGGGCGTTCTTGTTCATCGTCTGGTGCAATGTACATGGCAGTCTCAGCTTCATCATCATCTGACCAGTAGTCTGGTAACAGGGCAAGAGCTTGCTCAATTTTCACTTCTTCTTGTTGGATGATCGCACGCAGTCCTCTAAACTTCTCCTTCGCCTGGGTCAGAATTTCTCTGGCTTTAGTGAGGGCACTCTGATGGCTCAAAGTCCCATCTGGACCTGGTATGTCGGGCACCTTTGACAGCAGCTTCTGTGATAGACCAAATTCATAGATCTTTTCTTTGGGTGCACTCCTGTTGCCACCAATTTTGAGAGAATCAAGGAACAACTGAATAAGAGCCGGGTAAGGAAGGAGAGTCTTGTGACTGGCAGTCAAGGATTCTGCTATAGAGACCATCTGAGACAGAACCAATTGACCGAAGTTGATGGGGACCTTTCGATCAATGGCATATATCAGGTGACACATCTCTCTTGTGACCAAAGAGTGATTTCCAGTGGGCATCACATTGGATGCACAAAACTTGTATAGCATGTAAAACTTCTGTGTGAGGAACTTAGGTTTCACTCCCTTCCCTGGCATCTTTTTGACCTTTGTCTTGGTGATAGCATAGGCCACCTTGTCACTGTCAAACGAGACACCTTGTTCCAGTATGCCATCAAATTCGACCTCGGGTAATTCCAGAAGGGCATTGATCTTGGAGGCTGAAAGTTCATAGAGAACTCCTCCAGTGAAATTTTTGTTGAACCAAGGTGTACCAGGATTGATGATATCCTTCCTTAGGTTGGCATAGAATTGAGTGACAAGGTCGGGTTGATACTCTACAAGCAAGGTTCCCCATCCAATCAGTCCTCTCTTCTCAAGATACTTGGTCCATCCAAGTTGATCAAACTTAGGACCACAATAGGTATGCTCTTGTCGAAAGGCCTTCTTGACTAGCACATTGGAGAGGTATACTTCACTGGACTGGTAGTAGAACTGGTCTGAGTGTGCAAGAGCAGCATCAAGTATCTCTTTACCCTTAGCCTTAGAGGAGGAAGGTTTCCTGAAATCAAGCTTTGACTTCTTCCTGAGCTCTGGATTCTCTTCAGCATCACGAACACGTTTTCCCTTGCTTGTCAACTGAGAAGGCTTGGATACAACAGTGGTAGCAGGAGGAGCAGTATCTGTAGCAGCATCTTCTTCGGACGCAGAGGAGCTGTCATCCACAGCATCTGGTTCATCCTCAGCATTAAACTCGCTATCAGAGTACTTCTCCCTGTTCACTTTAGGAAGTGGAACAGGGGCTACTTTGGATCCAACAGCACTTTGAGGTGGATGAAGATCAGGTTCATCTGCACTAGATCCTTCTTCTTCCTCATCGTCTCCAAATGATTCTTCATCAGATTCTTCTTCTACAGTGTCCAGCTGCTTGAGGGGCTCGACAGGTTGTGATTGTACTTGATCAGTTGTAGTAGACTGATTCTTCACAGCAGAGGATCCTTGGGAGGGCTCAGATTGTCTGGAATCATCTGTCTGAGCACTTGGAGAAGTGACTTGAGTGGATTGCTTCACAGTCTCATCTACATTACTGGGCTTCTTCGACTTCTTGGCCTTGGTGGTAGCAGCACTTTCCTTGACAGCAGAAGTTTCAGTGGGCTTGACACTAGGAGGAGGATCATTAAATACAGGCTTGATGATGTTGAGAGGAACAGCAGCAATTGCCTTCTCACTAGATTGGGACCCTTTTCCAGCAGACTTGGAGGCTTTCTTTGCAGCAGAGGCAGCCTTAGGTTTTGAAACATCTTGGACTGGAAATGCAGGCTTGGGAGAATCACCCCCTTGCTTCTTCATAAGAGACATCGTCATGGGAGCCAATTCGGATAGAGGAACATCATCTTCGCTTTCTCTATCTCTAGAGGGAGTAGTAACTTGATCTGTGGAAGATCCTGAAACTAGAACATTAGTAGGAACAGTAGATTTCTTCGATTTCGATTTACCTTCTTGGGTGCTTTCTTCGCAGGTACAGAGGAGGCAGCAGCGGCAGCCAGGGTTTTGAGGTTTCCAGGGGAATCCATCACAACAGTAGACTGAGAGGGAGAACCCTCAACTCCTTTTGAAGTAGTGTCTCCTGAAACTGCTTTCTGAGAAACTGTCTGAATGGTCGGTTTCGAACCCACGTTTTCAACGACAGTTTTCTCTCCCTGAACCGCTACACCCACTTCCTGGAGTTCACTACGGACGTCCAATGGATCCAGGGCTACTTGGGTGGAAGTTGTAGGCACAGTCGACTGGTCCACATTGGACTTCGCCTGAGCAGCACTAACCCCCTTTTTCGACTTAGGGTTACGAGGGACAGGAGGTTTCATCTAAGCAGGACCTGAATCCTTGGAACCTCGCGTTTGAACCATGTTTTCTGCACTCAATGAACTCAACACACAAAACAATTGAGAGAGTAATGAGCGCAAACAAAACTGAATGAAGGAAATAGAGAGTTAACAGATACGATTCAACTTCTTGAGAAAGAGTAAAGTAACTCTCTTAAACAAAAAGTCCTTCCCGCTCAAGAATTCTGGCGCCATAATACACGAGTGGGCCAGTTGGGCCAGTAAAATGGGCTTCATACTGGGCTTCAACTAATCTCCCCCTGAAATAAATAATCCTGCAGTCCAAACAAGGCATTAGTAGTAAAAACTATTGACAGAGTTTGAGTGAAGGAATATAACCATAACCACCATGGAGGGAGATCCGAGTGACTTCTTCAGACAAGGTAGCATAAACCAAGATCCTTTCTTAGTGATTCAAATCGATCACTGTTCAAGGCCTTGGTAAAAATATCAGCATGTTGAAGTTCAGTTCCAACATGTTGAATGAACACCACTCCTTCTTCCACTAGCTCCCTTATGTAATGATGTCGAATGTCAATGTGCTTGGTGCGGTTGTGTTGAACTGGATTCTTAGCAATGGTGATGGCACTCATGTTGTCACACATTAGGAGAAGCTCCTTCTGCTCAATTCCGTAGTCCTTCAACATTTGTTTCATCCATAATAGTTGAGCACAGCAGCTATCCGCAGCCAAGTATTCAGCTTCTGCAGTGGACAAGGAGATTGAACTCTGCTTCTTGCTGTACCAGCAGACCAAGTTAGTTCCAACATAGAAGCAACCACCTGTGGTGCTTTTCCGATCATCTATGCATCCTGCCCAGTCAGCATCACTGTAACCCATCAGTTGCAGACTTGATTCCTTAGAGTACCAAATTCCAAGGTTGACAGTCCCTGAGATGTATTTGATGATTCTCTTAGCAGCATGTAGATGGGATTCCTTGGGATTTGCCTGATATCTGGCGCACACACCCACTGCATAACTAATATCGGGTCTACTGGCAGCTAAATAGAGAAGGCTCCCAATAGTACTTCGATATAGCTTGGAATCAACATCATTTCCCGAGGGATCTTGACTGATCTTGTCGTTGGTGCCTATGGGAGTTCTTGCAGGTTTGCTTGAATCCATTCCAAACTTCTTTACAATGTTCTTAGCATACTTAGCTTGAGTGAGGAACATCCCATCCTTCTTCTGAGTTACCTGGAGTCCAAGGAAGTAGGTCAATTCTCCAACTAAGCTCATCTCAAACTCATTATTCATGATCTTTATGAATTCATCTTTGAGTATATGGGATGTGGACCCAAAGACAATGTCATCTACATAGATCTGAGCAACAATGAAACCCTTAGTTTCCTTTCTGATGAAGAGTGTTTGGTCAGTGCTGCCTCTTTCATAGCCATGATCCAAGAGATAGGTTGAGAGTCTCTCGTACCATGCCCTAGGGGCTTGCTTCAGACCATACAGAGCCTTGTGGAGCTTGTATACATGATCTGGCCGATGAGGATCTTCAAACCCTTTTGGTTGTTCCACATAAGCCTCTTCCTTCAACCAACCATTCAAGAACGCGCTCTTCACATCCATTTGGTACAATTTGAATTCAAAAGAGCAGGCTACAGCCAAGAGTAATCGAACAGCTTCTAGCCTGGCCACTGGTGCGAAGGTTTCACTGAAATCGACACCTTCAACTTGAGTATATCCTTGAGCCACCAGTCTAGCCTTGTTCCTAGTGATGTTGCCATCCTCGTCAGTCTTATTTTTGAAAATCCACTTTGTGCCGATGACATTCACATTCAATGGCCTCTCCACTAGTTCCCAAACTTCATTTCTGGCGAATTGCTGAAGCTCCTCTTGCATGGCAGCAGTCCAATATTCATCACAAAGGGCTTCCTCCACCTTGGTTGGTTCAATCCTGGAAGTGAAACAGTGAAGACCTGCCAGCTCTTTGTAGTTGATCTTCTTCTTGTTCCTGGTCCTTCTACCCTCATTGATATCACTGAGAAGATCATTCTCATCATGATTTCTGTGAACCTTGTTCTGAGTGGATGGAGTTCTCGGAGGATGGTTCAGCTCACTGGATTGAACTCCCTTTTCAGCAGACTTTACAGTCTCAGCACCAGCAGGTGATGCTTCCTCGAGACCAACCTCATTCTCAATCTCCATCATAGGGACAGGTGTGGTTGCAAACTTGGGTTTGTCTTCAATGACAACATTTGCAGATTCCACCACTTTCCTTGAGGAGGGAAGATACATTCGATATGCTTTACTGGTAGATGAGTATCCTACAAATATACCCTCTGTGCTTTTCTCTTGAAACTTTCCGGATAGATTCCTGTCATTTAAGACAAAGCACTTGCTCCCAAATATATGAAAATAAGAAATGGTTGTTCTTTCACCTTTCCACAGTTCATATGGGGTCTTCAGGGCCTTTGATCTCATGTGGACTCGATTGCCAACATATCAAGCAGTGTGCACAGCTTCTGCCCAGAGGAACTGAGGGACATCCTTTGAGTTAAGCATGACTCTGGCCATTTCTTGGATCGTCCTATTCTTCCTTTCCACCACTCCATTCTGTTGTGGGGTACGGGGAGCAGAGAATTCATGCTTTATGCCATGTTCACTGCAAAAATCTTCAAACTTTTGACTCTGGAATTCTCCACCATGGTCACTCCTGATTCTCTTGACTTTGCAATCTTTCTCAGTAGTGATTTGGTTGTGCACAGTGATGAACGCCTCGAGTGCTTCACTCTTCTCCCTGAGAAATGAAACCCAGGTATATCGAGAAAAATCATCAACACAAACGAGAACGTAATGCTTACCTCCTAGACTCTTTACATCAGTTGGGCCAAAGAGGTCCATGTGTATGAGTTCTAGGCACTTGGTTGAACCAGATTGATCAATTGCCTTATGTGAAGTTTTGTGCTGTTTGTTTTTCGCACAGTCATCACAGAACTCAGCATCAGACTTCTTCATCAGAGGAAGACCTTTGATAGCTCCTGATTTGCTGAGTTTGATCAGGTCCTTGAAGTTGAGGTGTCCCAATCTCTCATGCCAGAGTTGGGCTTGAGCAGGACCTGCATTTTCACTGAGAAAACAAGATTGTGCTAGGGTATAGCAGTTATTCTTGGACCGAAGTCCTCTCAGTACACAATCATATCTCGAGTTGAGAACTTCACATTGATCCCAATCAAAGCAGACTTTCATCTTGCTGTCGCATAGCTGACTAATGCTAATAAGGTTAGCACACAGTCCTTCAACATAGTACACAAGGTCAAGAGCTAGAAGTCCCTTGTCTCCAATTGAACCTTGTCCAGCCACCTTGCCTCTGCCACCATCGCCAAAGATGACATATCCTCCATCTATCTTCTGGAAGTCAGATAGAAGATTTTTATCACCTGTCATATGTCTGGAGCACCCGCTGTCGAAATACCAGCACACTTTCTTGCCAGATTTTCCTACTGAGTGGAAAGCCATGTTACACAGGAAAGCTCCTTTGATTCTCCATTCTTTCCTGAACATGCTCCTCTTGATTTCTTCACTAGGCCATATCATAGGTCTTCCTGACACAGCATCTCTAGCAAGGAGGCGACAGGATTCAGCTTTGTGTCCATAGGTCTTGCAGTAAACACATTCCAATGGAACAGCAGGTGAATGAGGTTTCTTCAACTTTCCTTTCTTGGCCTGCTTTACATGGGTTGATTCCTTCTTAGGAGACTTGTCTGAACTCTCTTCAGAGGAATGTCCTTCCTTGACGAATACTCTGTCCTTGGAGCTACTGCATCCTTGAACAAAACCAATTCCCCTTCTGTCCCCATGAACTTTGGAGGAGGAGAGTATTTCAGAGAGCACATCCTTTCCCTTGTTCAGACGATTGGCAAGATCCTCAGAGTTTTTAACCTAGGCATTGAGTTCCTCAATCTGCATAGATAAGTTGGCCACTTGATCCTGAAGATCTTGTCTTTGACTGGTGAGGGCAGCAACTTGTTCGATTAGGGCACCATTCACAGTAGTGAGGCTGAACACTTGCTCACATTGAACAATGACCTCTTGTTGAAAGTTATCACGTTGAGCAGTAAGTTCAGAGACTTGACTAGCAAGGACTCCATTGTCAATGGTGAGAGCATCAACTTGACATGACAGCTCATCCACCCTTACACCATAGTCCATCATGCTGGGTTCTAATCGGGCAACAAGATATTCTAACTCATCTCGTCTATCTTCTATGCTGTGAAGTTCTTCCCATCTTGAATGGAATTGACATCTGAGATCCTCATGTTTCTCACTCAGTTCAGCATGTTCTTTTCTCAGGTCTATTAGTTCGATCATGGCACCTTCCAGTTGACCATCAGATTCTCCAAGCTTCTCTCGCAACTCTTCAAGTTGTTTGATAAGTGATTCAACTTTGTCTACATCTTCCCTGTTAGAGGAGGAACAAGCAACTTCATCAGTAATAAATGGAGTGACACAGGAAGAAGGGTTACCTTCATCAGCTTCAGACTCGCAATCAGAATCCCATGACCCTGCAAAGGCAACTCCTGTTTCATCCTCACTTTCACTGGAGCTGCTTTCCTCTTCTTCGCTGAAAGTTGCACAGAGAGTCTTCTTGGAATCAGAGGACTTGTTTTTCAGATTGCCACAGTCAGCTCTTACATGTCTGAAGCCTTTGCATTCATAGCATTGGAGCCCTTTGGACTCAGAGGATTCCTTGGGAGACTTCTTGGAGCCTTTCTCACGCTTGTGCCTATCAGTCCTCTTGCTGGAAGAGCCTTCACCTTTCTTGTTGTAAAACAGCTTAGACTTCTTATTTCTAAGAATTCTAGCAACCTTTTTAGACAAAAGAATAAGATCCTCTTCATCGACATCAGAATCTGGTTCACCAGCAGGTGGTTCAGTCTGGGGTTTGGACTCTATCTTGAAAGCAACAACTTTTCCAGTAAATTTTTTGCAGTGGTCCATCTCCCAAGACTGAAGGATTCCCATGAGCTCATCTACAGAAATAGTAGCATAGTCTTTCTGAAGTTCCAGGGCAGCAATCTTAGCATTGAAGCGTTCCGGAAGGGTGCCTACAATTTTCCTTACTATCTCCTGAGCGGAGTAGATCTTACCAAGCTGTTGGGCTTGGTTTGTTAGAGTACGGATTCTACCAAAGTAGCAATTAATAGTTTCATGCTCATCCGTAGCAAGTTTATGAAAAAGAGCTTCAATAGAAATAATCTTAGAAGTTCTTACAGAGGCAGATCCTTCATGGGAGTTTACCAAGATTTCCCAAGCTTCAAAGGCTGTGGTGCAGGTTGAGATAAGACAATATTGATCGTCTATAACTGCACTGAAGATGGCATGAAGTGCCTTTGAGTTCATGTTGGAGGCAGTTTTCTCAGCAACAGTCCATTCCTTCTTGTCTTTAGGTTTGGTAGTCCCATCAGCAGTGACGGTGGGAGCTACATATTTCTCAAGAACCGCATCCCAGGCTTGATCATCAATAGACATTAGGTAAGATCTCATCTTATTTTTCCAAAAGGAAAAGTTGCTTCCATCCAGGAGGGGAGGTTGACTGAAGTTCCACTTGTGACTCATATTGCGTCAGGGATCTCTCTGAGACAGAGTGTGGCTCTGATACCACTTGTTAGGTTCCCAGCTCACGCAAGTGCTATTCTTTATGCAGTGGTTCAAAGAACCAAGTTCAAACTAAGACAGTGAACACACTAATTAAATGAATCAGTGTAAACACAGATTAATGCACAGCGGAAAGACTTTAAGCATAAAAGTAAAGAGCATAAAGAATAAATGAGACACAACAAGTTGATGACCCAGTTCGGCCTACGACCTACGTCTGGGGGATACCAATCCAGGAGGATATTTACTATGTGTTAACTTATGGTAAAGAACCACACACAATAGCAAATATTTAAAGTGTCTTCACTCCAAGTTCCAAGCGGACAGTTGCGATGACCTAAGACCTCCAGTCTTCGGTGTAGAAATCCCCTTCTACTTCAACCCTCAAGACCACCTGTCTCGAGTTCCGATTGCAACAACCTGTGAAACACTCCCTTTGAGGTTTGAATGATTATCGATTTGAAGTTCAGCTTCTTCACATGCCTTGAACACACTCCTCAGTTGTATCTTGCGTAGATACTCAAGTGGTTCTGAAACACGAATCCAACCAGGAGTGTTCAAGGCTTCTCGATTCCCCAGTAATAGAATGATAACGGTTTACACTTTTGCTGTGAATCGAGTTTAGAGAGATTTTCTCAAGAATCAGCAAGTCGAGAGCTTTCTCAGAATACTTGAATAATGAATAATGAATCTCAAGTCTTCAATCTTGAGCTCTTCCTACTTATCCCAGAAATTGCTCCAACGAGTTTGAATAATTTTACCATTTAGGGAAATAGCCGTTGGGCAGATTTGGTTTAGTGAGTAACACTCTTTTCTAAGAGATAGGTAATCCCTGCAAGAAATGTTAGTCTCAACCTACTCTGATCAGAAAAGAGCCGTTGGACCCAAATGCCTTCCTTGATAGCAGCAACCTTTCACCGAAACATCAGAAGTGGTCCTATCTACCTAAGTTCAATCATTGGTTCGAACTACCCACAAAATATTAGACTCAACATGCATAGCACCGCATCACAACTAATCCGATCATCATATCCTTTCATCTTAGTGGTGAAGGTGCTCTGTCTCCTTACTTTCACTTCTCCTTCTTGGGTCAACCATTTTAGTTTGTAGGGATACGGGTAGTAGTCGTTAATCAAATACACTCTGTCGGCTTCGAGGGCTATTATTAACAGTTTGATGGATTAGCACTTTTCGGAGCTTCTAACCTACGCATTTTTTACTATTCATCTTAGTATTATCGACCGCGATTTGGTCGGTAGGTTGGCCGACCGAGTTGCGGTCGACACGGTGGGCGAAAGACTCACAGACGGCAACAATCGTTGTTGGCGTTACCGACTGACATATGCGGTTGGTAAGCCGGTCGGTAAAGGCCAAGACGACCCATCCCCATGGTTTACCGACAACATATGTCGGTCGGTAATTTTCTTTTTTCTTGTAGTGTTCCATCCGGCCTTATAGGATATCTATCCTTTTATCTTTTTTTAAAATTTTTTTTTTTGAGGAGCCAGTAAAGGCCTGGAAAGGAGTGGTGGGTGTCCATGCCATACAAATTAGAAATGGTACAAAGGAGAGGGAAAACGGGTTGGGTGGGGATTCGAACTCCCAATATCTATAAAAATATAGTCAAGTGAAATCTTGTTAGATTCATCTCGTTATGTAGTTTTAAAATATTAAATTTTTAGAATTTTTGCCTGTACATATTTTGAGTTATTGATGAGTTATTGATCATTAGTGATGTGTATTGGATTGCGTGCAGAAAGAGAATATTGAAGAAATAGATAGGTTACTGTTCATAATGAGATTTTTGTGAGAGATAATTAGTATGTTATTGTTCATAAGGGTAGGTTAATATGCATAAGGGATATTATTTTTAAAAATAGATAGATATAGATATAGATATAATAAAATTGTACTACCTCCATTCCTTAATATTTGGCATGAATCCACATTTCACGCAATCTCATACACATTTTTAATCCGTAATATCTCAAATTGCATACAAGTAAAAATTATGAAAATTTGATATTATAAATCTATGCAATTAGATGAATCCAACAAGATCTCATTTGACTATATTTTTATCTTATATAAATATATTAAAAAATCGAATTAAAGTTACTCAATAAATAGTGATAAATCAATAATTTAGGAACAGATGAAGTATTGTTATTATTTATTAATAATAAAGCATTGACGATTGACTATATATTACAAGACGCGCGTGATGGTGAGGAAGAGGAGGATAGTTTGCTCAATAAATTGTCATCTACAGTACAAAAAGTTTTCCTTCATAAGAATATAACAATTGTTCATCTTCTGAGGAAAAAAAAAAAAGCACTGTCGCAAATCACAGATATTTAATCTGCTTGTTAGAATTCCATCAGTTCTTCAGCATGAAGGATACGGCTATAGCTGCCTATACATCTTTGGTTTCCCTTTCCAAACTCCTGGTCAACGTCTTTGATCGTATCGAGATTCAGGATCCACCTATGGATGCACAGCCATTTGATGCTCTTCAAGAGAGTGTTGATTTCTTGCTACGTGCTGTCACAGATCACTCTCAAATAAAGAGCCAAAAGCTTTTTAGTTTGTGGTGGCGAATGGCTGAAGTAGCTAATGAGGCAGACGGTATTATAGATGCACATTTTGTAGATCTGCTCTACAAGGAAGACAGATATATGGGCCACTCCACGTTCTGTAAAGAAAGATTTATGGGGTACTGTCAGAGAATGAAGAGAATGATATATGGGGCACTGCTGAATAATTTCTCTGGAGAAAGATATTTTGGGCACTCCACTTTCTGTGAAGATATGGAGAGAGTGAACCATATTTTTCACGAGATCAAGTCAGATTTGCTGATTGCTATAGAGGATGGAGACGAGACTACTCATGGGGAAAATATTCAAGCTCTGAAATATCCTATAATTTCTTCCTCTGCTGCTGATGTTTCGCCCGACGCCTTCAAGGATGATAATGTTGTGGGCTTGGACGAAAAGGTGCTAGAGATCAAGGATCAGCTGACCAATAGTGAAGCACATCTTCGGATCATCACCATCACTGGCATGGGGGGAATTGGTAAGACCACTTTAGCTAAAACTGTTTATCGTGATCTGCTTATTTCTCATCACTTTGACGTACGTCTTTGGGTAGTTGTTTCTCAAGAATATGTTGTGGAAGACGTAATTCAAAGACTTATAGATAGTGGAGAAAAGAAAATCTTTAGTGTTGTCGATGATAGGGAAGAACACCGAGAGTGTAAAAGTTTAAGCAATTTGAGTGAAAAGTTGTACAAGGGGTTATTTGGTAGAAGATATTTGGTTGTGATGGATGATGTGTGGTCTACCAAAGTATGGGATGATCTCAACAGGTTCTTTCCAAGGGATGGAAATGGGAGTCGAATTCTAATGACTACTAGGGACTCGATTGTGGCCTCTTCTTTGAGTCCTACTTTGAACATAAATAGAATGAATTTCCTAAACATAGATAATAGTTGGAAATTACTTTGTGAGAAAGCGTTTCCCAAAGGGGACTGTCCAATTCCGGAATTGGAGGAAGTGGGAAAGAATATTGCAAGAGGTTGCAGAGGACTTCCTTTGTCAATTGTGGTGATCGGTAGCATGCTTGCTAGTTCCGAGATGACGAGAGAATATTGGGAGTCTATTGCAAAGGATGTGAATTCCTTTCGTAATTTGAGAGATGACGGGCATTGTTTAAAAGTATTGGCTTTGAGTTACAATAATTTGCCCGTTCATCTTCGAGCATGCTTCCTACATATGTTTCGATATCCTAAAGATTCGCAAATTTACCTATTACCGCTATTCAGAGAATGGGATGCATGGGGATTAATTCAGCCGATACAACATAGGAGTATGGAATCTGTTGCAGAAGAATATTTTAGGACTCTTGTGGGCAGGAATCTTATTTTGATTCATGATTATTTTGCCAATGGAGATGTACGAAGATGTGGATTACATGATCTTTTTTAAGAGACCTATGTAAGGAAGAATATCATAAAAACCAATTTATTTACTCTCCTACAAGGCATTACATTAAAACAATAGGGGAGGAGAAGGTATGTGTGTTATGTGGTGAAGCATGCGGAGACAAGGAAGAGTTAAATTTCGGTAGCCTCGTTGTTATCACTCCATCATCATCACAAGTTGGTTCTTTTATGTGTGAAGATTGCGCAATTACATACGGACACATTAAGAGACTGAGTTTGGTGAAAATAATGGATATTGTTGGAGAATATTCGTCTCAAGAACTCACGCATCCTACTACAGTTCAGTACCTTCTTTTCCAAATTCCCAAACGACACATTAAATTTGTATCTCCGTCATTTGCTCATTTACTGTGGAGGTTACAAACTTTAATTATTGAGCACTCGGATTCAACAACTTCAATAGTTTTACCATCTGAAATTTGGAGGATGCCTCAACTCAGGGAAGTTATAGTTCAAAGAGGGGCCCTTTTAACTTATCCTTCTGATACTAATATGGAGGGAAAATATTTTATACTAAAAAACCTGTGGAGACTTATGAATATTATAAAATTTAGGTGTACACCTGAAGTTATCTGTAGAATTCCAAATTTGAGGGTACTGTCGATCTGCGACGGTGGTGATCATTCTGATTTATGGATGAATTATTCGCTATGCAATCTTGCCAAGTTTCACAAACTTGAATGGCTACAAGTAAATATGCCCATTTTCAGCCCAGAGAATATCTCCTTCCCCGAAACACTTAAAACATTAGTTTTGCGGAACAATAGAATTCCTTGGGAGGGTATGGCGATCATCGGTTCATTGCCCACTCTTGAATGGCTTGAATTAGGAAAGAATGCATTCATAGGGCCTAAGTGGACTCCCACGGAAGGGGAGTTTCTTCGATTGAAAGTATTGACAATTGAATCCAGTGATCTATTATATTGGGACGCTGAACAAACGCACTTCCCTATTCTTGAGAAGCTGGGTCTTCATTGCATGCATCAAGAGTTGAAGATCCCTTCAAGTATTGGAGACACAGCAACCTTGAAGGAAATTCTGTTGAACGACTGTAGCAATGATGTCATCAATTGGACAAAGCAGATATGGGAGGAACAACGAGAGGATTACGGAAATTACATGCTTCGAGTTCGGGTCCGTGGCAGAGATGGGAGGGAATACGAATTTGGTGATGAATGATGATGGTGTGCAGTTTGATGATGAATTGACAAGGTATTACTAATAATTAAACAACCATCATCTAATATTCCTTCACCTTATTCACATTGTTTCCACGGACTATATTCCTTCACCTTACTCACAGAGTTTGTGTGCAAGAGGCTTCTTTTATGGGAAACGAGATTATTCAATACCGCCGCTGCACTATTTAGCAACTCCTGCCACTGCGCGGCTCTACACTCCTATTCGCCTCTCCCATCCCAGATCGAACATAGCTTTGGAAACGAGTTTATCAATTTCAATGATAATGTCGTATGGATGTGGTTTTCTGGTCTGATTTGGTAGGGCATGTAAACAAAGTTGTCTCAGAGTAAAGTAATAGGGGATACAAGTATGATTATGCTACCATGTCATTTCTTGCTGAAGTCTTTAAGGTATTCCATTTGTTCTACACGTAAATACAACTTTAATTTTTAGGAAATTGGATGTCCTTTTCTCTGCTTTGTCCTTTCATTTAATGTTGATGATAAGATTGACACGATCGATCTCAAGTACTGGCAAACATATAAGGAAGCATTCAGCTTTCAAGATCAGGAAACAACAAAAGAACCTGGAAAATAATATGCTTCATGTTCATATTGACTATTGGTGGTTTTGGTAAGTGCTATATCTCTTCTTCTTTGTACTCAATTTGGTTTTCTTCAAAATCTAAAGCTTTTGGTTAAGCAAGCATGTTCTTTCAAAATCTTAGCCTTAGTATAATGTTGCAATTGTAATTGCCTATTCCGCCTGTAGTTTCTGCCCAAAATTTCTTAATTGATGGAAATGAATTTTGAGTAAATTTCTGGCATTTAGAAAACTTTCTCCTTATGAAACAAATTGGTTTATGAAATAATTATATGACAGCCTTTATCAGAATTCAGAAGGCTCTCAAAAAGAAGTGTTCCAAGTGAAGATTTTGATAAACCATCAGGCATGACCTATGTATATGCAGCTCAATCTTTCTGTTCACTATAGGGGTATTCCTGCAGCAAAATTTTTACCTAAAGACAAGGGAATCCCTTATTTTTGTTTTTCTGATTTGTGGAACCAATGCAACAGTTATGGCAGTCTATATAGATGTCGAGAACTACCTATCAACAAGGGGTTGCAGACTTGCATTTGCAGGCTGAACTCGCAAGTTTTTGGCAATTAATAAAGTTTGGATTTGATCATCAAAACCGTTAGTTCTCGGTAGTTCTCTATAGTTAGTAGATACACTTATGCCAATGGAAAAGAAACGGCTTCTGAGTTGTAGAATGCGTCAGTGCATTTTCTCCTTGGATGTAGTAAGTCTATATGTCAATTGCTCTGTAATCCCCTGAAGCACCACAAAAATATTTCAAATGCTTACAACGTTCATTGTTTTGCCAGTATATGTAGGAATCTACATATAGGCCATTGGTTTTCCGAAGCATAAACCATAAAGTTTCATCGAACAATCTCTCTCTTTATATGAATGTATTGTTATATTACTGGTAAACTTTGATGATCTTCTGAAAGATGAATTCCTGGGATAGTACTTCTTTAATTGGTTGTTCACTTACTCCCTACGTTTTTTATAAATTGTAACATTCATGCATTTCACGTTATCCAATGCACATTTTTAACACTTAATATCTCAAATTGTGTAAAAGTAAAAATTATAAAAGTTTGATATTCTAAAACTACGCGATTAGACGAATCTAACACGATCTCACTTGACTATGTTTTATCTTATATAACTGTGTTAAAAATTTGAATCAAAATTACTGAGTGAATAGTAATAACTATGCAAATGTTAAATTTATTTTCAAACGGAGGGAGTGTTAAACATAAATCCCATGAATATATCTTCAATATGTAGTATTTGCTTAAACTGTACAGTAGTTTGGAAATTGTATATCAAATTTTACTTTGCTTAATGAAAGCTGTAAATCAGGGGCATTGATTTAAGTTTTGGCCTTTTAACTTTGCATGTTCATGAACTCTATCTGATGATCACGAAACGAGTGTTTGAGAGTGAAGTACAAGATTTTTTTTGCTTAATTACTGAAATCCCAGTGCTGAATATAAACCAACCAGAGTGATTTGGGATTAGGGTTGCAAACGAACTGAATCGAACTGAATACTGCAGTATTCGGTTTGATTTGTTAAGCTTCACGAATACTATCGAGTCGAATCGAATTATTCTATAAGGTAATTTATATTTAACAATTTAATTTTTAATATTGAAATTAAATATTCAGTTCAATTTATATATCAAATTTAGTACTTTAATTTCATATATAAATATATGCATATTAATTAGTAAATATAGTCATTAAAAATAAATTTTAAATTATCTATCATAGTTACTTTATATATTTATATATTATTTTATATAAAATAAAATGTTTAATCGAATGTTGAATCGAATCAAATATTATTCGAATATCAAAATTTTGAATAATTTTGAATTCAATCACGTATGCAACCAAAAATACTTGATTCATTTGCAACCCTACCTAATTGGGATAGTGACAGAACTACTATTGGCATTTGCTAGGGGAAGACCATGCTCCCATCAATAATGGGACCTACGCCTTCTCTTGAGTAAGAGTTGGAGTTTTTTGTGCATTGAGGAGGCCAAATTCAGATTAGTTTGTGTGTGGTAGTTGGAGACAAATGGTTTAACAAATTACTCCTCTAATTCTGTCTAAGCCTAACCAGGGCAAAGCTATTCTTTAATACTTTCTATTCTATTTCCCTTCCATTCCTTAATGCTCTATCTTTCATTTGTCTGATAAATTTACCACCAGAGTACGTTTGATGTTTGTTATATTCTACAAATATTGATAATTATTCTTACTGGGAAGTTGCTTACTGTTAATAATATGTGGCATGCTTCTCATTTTTAATTCCTATCAAGGGGATTGAATTTTATACGTTTTTTTTTTTTTTTTGATGGGACGGTGTATGTGTAATAAGGTAGTAAATAATGTCACCTATCTTGGCAGATCAAAGGTGAATCGGTTGTGAAACAATCACAACCTTGATTAGCAGATCAAGTTTAGTAGTATCATTTTTAAATAAATAACATGAGCGAGTAAAACACAACAAATTAAATCCCCTCATCCTTTCTTACACTCACTCTTTCTTCTCTCATTGAACTCACACAAGTATTCCCTCTTTTCTTTTCTCACCTTCATCACTCAGCTCACTCAGCTCGTCTTGAACTTCGGAAAAATAGCTAGGTTTGTCCTTTTACTATGCAAAAACTCCAAATCCGTCCATTACGAATTTTTTGCCTCTTTTCATCCGCTTCATTCCCTAATTAAGTTCGATTTCATCCTAAATTCACTAATCCCACTTTTTAGCTGACGTGGCACTCAAAAATCACAAAATCTGATCCAACGTGACCAAGTTTTAAGATTCAACTCCCATCTCAGCAGTCCATGTCAGTCATCTTCCACAAATTGACTCTCACAGTGGGTATTTCTTCACTTCTTTTGCTCACCAAACTCCATCAATGGAAACCATCCAAAAATCAACAACAATAGTAGCAGGAGTTCACATCACACAACCATCCAAAAAAATCAACAACAATAGCAACAATTTTACATCAAACTCAATTCGGTTTCACTTCTTTTGCTGCACCAAACTCCATCACCGGAAACCATCCAATAAATCAATAACAGTAGCAACAATTTCACATCACACCCAATTCAGTTTTTATTTTCTTCCTAGCAGCAGTAAGAACCAGAAAAATCAATTGCTTTCACTTGAGCCTTTTTCCCTTCCTCCTCTCATAGTAAGCACTCCATTCATCCTCACAAGTCATTGCAGCAGGAACTTCATGGAGGGGATGACACAGGGTGGTTGTGGAAGACGGAAACTCGCGACATCGGCAGAGGCGCCCGGGTTCGCGCAGGCGGACAACGGCGGAGCTCACAGTGGCGGCGATTCGCTCTGGCAAGGGAAGAAGGCGGGATTCAGCGGCGAAGAGGGCACTAAGCCAGACGGAAAGTGCTGGGAGCGCACAGCGGAGGAAGACGCAACGAACACAGAGACGGCAGTGGATGTGTGGATGGTGGGGCTAGGGTTTTCAATCGGAAGTGGCGCACTTGGGGTATTTTTCGATTATTAAGGTAGATGACACTAAATGATACGGACTGTTGCGTCTTGAATCTTCAAACTTTTGCCACAGTGGATGAAGTTTTGTGATTTTCTGTGCCACATCATCTAAACATATGTGATTAGGAAATTTAGGATGAAATTGGATTTAATTAGGGAATGAAGGGGATGAAAAGGGGCGAAAAATTCGTTATGGACGGATTTGAAGTTTTTACATAGTAAAAGGACTAACTTAGCTATTTTTCCCTTGAACTTCTCTCAAGTTCTAATTCCCATCACTCGTGTTTGGGCATTCACTCTCTTTCACCTTACTTTTACTCAAATCTTAACTCTCTTCCATCTCATTCTTATATTGATGATGCAAAAATGCTTGATTCTCTCTGATTGTCCAACAGATAAAGTTTTAATCACCACTTCTTTTTCCATTTTATTTGGAAGTAACCTGGTTGGGTATTTGGCATATCCATTATAAATAATTCCAGAAGAATTTGGCATGCTTGCATAGGCATCGCATCACAACTAATCCGATCCTCATATCCTTTCAATTTAATGCTCGCCAATATTCAGTGATAACCCCCATCTGAGTTGGGCAGATGGCTGCTGACCTTCACCTAATGGCTGCTGACTTCTACCCAAATCAGGTAAATAGAAAGAGCGTCCAACTGGGCAATACCTAAACTAATGCAGCAATGTCCAGATTGACCGGTGAAAGCAGTTGAGCAACCTAAAATGAAGCCAAAATATAAATGGCAAAAGTTGTTGCATACCACGTGGTGGGAAGTTCGCGAAGAGCGATATCAAAAACTGGAGTGCTTCTTGGGATGCATTAGCTTGTCTACCTTGTAAAAACAAGCCTCAATGATGTAAATCAGTTCGCTCAGCAAACTTTATGACCACCTTGAAGTCCCTTTCCGGCCTGCAAAGAGAATCAAATCCATGCATTCTTTGAGTGACAGAAGCCCGAATAAAAGATTGCATGAAATAATTAAGTATAAACTTCTTAATTCTCAAGTACTGGAAGAAATTTAGCCAAATCTTCTCATAAATGGAAGAGAAGCTCGCACCGCCTGGACCATCTTCTTCGTCAATGAGTGTTATCTTTAATTCCTTAGACGCAAAGGGCAATAGTCCAGCAGTGTAAAGACTCTTCCCACCGCCATAGCCCATAAGCAGGAAGCCTCTTTCCCCGCTGAGAATCCCTATAGAGCTTCAATGGTTGTTCCATTACAGGTTGATTAACTCCACGCGATGCAACTTCAGGAGTAACTCAAACCTATAAAGCAAACATAAAGGATCCATCAATGTCATGCATATAACATTAATAAATGAGAGAAAAATTAACAGAGAGGGATAATGCATATATTCAAATTATACTGATGCACCTTGTCCCATAAACTGCCCTTTGCCTGGCCTCAAAGGAAACCTCACTGACTTGTTTGAAGCCAGTTGTGTTTGTGGTTGGATCGGAAGTTGTTGGACATTTTCAGAGAATTCTGGCTCTGGAATTCTGGCTCTGGCTCAGCTGCCTGGGATGAAGAGTTAGCTCCACCAAGTTTTTATGAACCCTTCCCATAGGGGGGTTGGCTGAGTCGCCATGGCTTGATACGGAGACTGGGTCGGGACCTCGTGATAAAATTAGTCAGAATCAAAATAGTGAATGCAAAACTGATGACAAATCAATAGCATCAAAGGAAAAGACTGTCAATACATAACACTTCTCTAAAAGAAATCCATAAGGCGTCGTCTACTCAAAAGCATAAGTAAAATGGCATCCTTGTAGATTGAAAAGCAAAAGAACAAGGTGATAACAATAAATGCTGTTTAACATTTGAGTCAAAACACACATATCCGTAATTACATATACTAAGTCGATCTGAACACCAGTGTCATATGTGATATAGGTGGTTAGTTCCATGCTTTTATCAATATGCAAAGCAACAAAAATGAGGGGGACCAGTTTAAAGGCAAAATTGCAATCAAACAGATCAATGATCATGAAATGCATCCTAACTTCTTAAGAAGATATTGTTCAATTCTTCTTCCACAATGATGAAAATGAAGGCTCATTGGCTCACCTTAAGTAGAGTTGAAAGTGATACTTGCATATTGAAGGAATGACAGTGTCTGTAAGCCACTGGCAAAGAGGAAAAGTTTTGCTTGCAATTGGCTTGTTGCTGAAAACACGGGGACTTTCCAGGGTCACCCATCCTAGTACTATTCTCGCCCACGCACACTTAATTTTAGAGCTCTGATGAGATCTTGTACATTAGTACATAAAATTCGGAGTTCTGATGAGATTTTGTGCATTAATGATTTAGTGCGGGTATGATCGCATCCACTTTCTTTTTCTTTTCTTTTTTCTTTCGGGTAAAAAAATAAATAAACTTTAAATCCACTACTCGAGAAAATTAAATTCACCACCATGACATGATATAAATTAATTAATTAATAATAATTTCAAATTAATAAATACTCCCACTATCCCACTAGTTCCGTCCTATTTTTCTTTTCGATCCATCCCATTACAATTGTCATATTTCCCTTTTATGAAATAATTACATACTTTAATTACCAATCCACTACCATAACGTCACATTAATAAATAAATATATTAAACTTTCAAACACACAAGTATCACATCACACATAAATAAATCAATTAAAAATTTTAATAAATTACAATCAGATTACATAAATTCCTAATTTTACCCTACTTTAAACCATATCTCCCCCTACGTTAAATACTAACTATCTTCACATAAAATACCGTACCTAAAAAAATGTGATATTATTAGTAGGACGGAGGGATGGACAATATTAGTAGGACGGTGGGGTGTCGTATACTTAAATAAATTAAAATCACCAATTCTTCAGTATCACAATTTATACTCCAGTTATGCCAAAAAAATTAATACTCCAAAAAATTTATATTTTATCCCCAAAATATTACTCCTTCGGTCCCACTAATATTGTTCAATTTCTTTCGGGCACGGTATTTTGAGTAGTGAGTATTTAATGCATGGTAAATTAGTGTTTAAGTGTGGTAAATTAGAGATTTATGTGATATGATTGTAATATATTTGAATTTTTAATTAATTTATTTATGTGTTATTTGATAGTTGTTTGTTTGAAATTATAATATATTTATTTATTAATGTAATGTGATAGTAATGAGTTTGGTCATTAAAACATTAATTATTTTCAAAAAGAGAAATGTGATTAAAAAGGAAAATGAGACCAAATGGGAAGAAAGAGAGTATTAATTATTGACTAATTGACTATGGATAGTGAAGGATGGAGGAGTATAGTTTGCTCTAGAAATTGTCATCCACAAAAAATTTCATTTCATCAGAATAATAACAATTGTTCATCTTTTTCATCTCCCGATGAAAAAAAAGAAAAAGCACTCTTGCAAATCAAAGATTTTCAATCTGCTTCTAAGAATTCCATCAGATCTTCAGTATGAAGGAAACGGCAATAGCTGCCTACAGATCTTTGGTTTCCCTTTCGAAACTCCTGGTTAACGTCTTTGATCGTATCGAGATTCAGTATCCACCTCTGGATGCACAGTCATTTGATGCTCTTCGAGAGAGTGTTGATTTCTTGCTATCTGCTCTCACAGCTCATTCTGAAATAAAAAGCTAAAAGCTGAAAAGTTTGTGGTGGCGAATTGCTGAAGTAGCTGAGGAGACAGACGGTATTATAGATGCACATGTTGTAGATCTGCTCCACAAGGAAGAAAGATATATGGGGCACTCCACTTTCAGTGAAGATATGGAGAGAGTGAACCAGATTCTTCACAAGATCAAGTCAGATTTGTTGATTGCTATAGAGGAAGGAGGGGACACTCATGGAGAAGGCGTTCAGGCTTTTAAATATCTTGAAGTTTCTTCCTCTGCTGATGTTTCGATGCACGCCACCAAGGATGATAATGTGGTGGGTTTGGACGAGAAGGTGATAGAGATCAAGGATCAGCTGACCAATAGTGAAGTACATCTTGGTATCATCACAATCACAGGCATGGGGGGAATTGGTAAGACCACTTTAGCTAAAACTATTTATCGTGATCCGCTTATTTCTCATCACTTTGATGTACGTCTCTGGGTAGCTGTTTCTCAAGAATATGTTGTGGAAAAAGTACTTCAAGGACTTATAGATAGTGGAGAAAAGAAAATCTTTAGTGGTGTCGAGGCTAGGGAAGAACACAGAGAGTTTCAAAGTTTAAGTGAGTTGAGTGAAAAGTTGTATAAAGGGTTATTTGGTAGAAGATATTTGATTGTGATGGATGATGTGTGGTCTACCAAAGTATGGGATGATCTGAAGATGTTCTTTCCGGAGAATCGAAGTAGGAGTCGAATTTTAATGACTACTAGGGACTCGATTGTGGCCTCTTCTTTGAGTCCTACTTTGAACATAAATAGAATGGATTTCCTGAACATGGATAAAAGTTGGAAATTACTTTGTGAGAAAGCCTTTCCCAAAGGGGATGGTCCAATTACGGAATTTGAGGAAGTGGGAAAGAATATTGCAAGAGGCTGCAAAGGACTTCCGTTGACAATTGTGGTGATCGGTAGCATGCTTGCTAGTTCCAAGATGACGAGAGAATATTGGGAGTCTGTTGCAGAGGATGTGAATTCCTTTCGTAACTTGAGAGATGATGGGCATTGTTTAAAAGTATTGGCTTTGAGTTACAATAATTTGCCTATTCATCTTCGAGCATGCTTCCTATTTATGTTTCGATATGGTAATGATTCTCAAATTGACCCGAGAGAGCTATTTAGTAATTGGGATAGATGGGGATCAATTCAGCCGATGCAACATAGGAGTATGGAATCTGTTGCAGAAGAATATTTTACGACTCTTGTTGGCAGGAATCTTATTTTGATTCATCAGTATTATGCCAATGGAGAAGTAAAGAGTTGTGGATTACATGATCTTTTAAGAGACCTATGTAAGGAAGAATATCATAAACACCAATGTATTTATTCTCCTACAGAACATGAAATTGAAACAATAGGGGAGGAGAAAGCATGTGTGTTATGTGGTGAAGCATGCGGAGACGATGAAGAGTTAAATTTCGGTGGCCTCGTTGTTATCACTCCATCATCATCACAAGTTAGTCCTTTTATGTGTGAAGGATGCGTTATTGCATATGGACACATTAAGAGAGTGAGTTTGGTGAAAGTAATGGACATTGTTGGCGAACATTCCTCTAAAGAACTTGTTCATCCTACTACACTGCAGTCCCTTGTTTTTCAAATTCCGAATGATCTTAAATTTGTAACTCCGTCATTTGCTCATTTACTCTGGAGGTTACAAATTTTACGTATTTTCCAATCAGATTCAACAACTTCAATAGTGTTACCATCTGAAATGTGGAGGATGCCTCAACTCAGGGAAATTATAGTTGATAGAGCCCTTTTAACTTATCCTTCTGAAACTAGTACGGAGGGGAAATGTTTTATAGTACTAAAAAACCTGTGGATTCTTGTGAATATTCAAAATTTTAGGTGTACTCCTGAAGTTGTTTGTAGAATTCCTAATTTGAGGGATCTAAGAATCTGCGAAGGTGGTGATTCTGATTTACGGATGAATTATTTGCTATGCAATCTTGCCAAGTTTCAGAAACTTGAATTGCTAGAAGTAGATATGCCAATATTCACCCCAGAGAATATCGCCTTCCCCAATACACTTAAAAAATTAGGTTTCCGGAACACTAGAATTCCATGGGAGGGTATAGCAATCATCGGTTCATTGCCCACTCTTGAATGGCTTGTATTAGAAGAGAATGCATTCATAGGGCCTAAGTGGACTCCGACAGAAGGGGAGTTTCTTCGATTGAAAGTATTGGATATTGCATCCACTGATCTATTATATTGGGAAGCTGAAAAAACGCACTTCCCTAGTCTTGAGAAGCTTGGTTTTACTTGCATACATCAAGAGTTGGAGATCCCTTCAAGTATTGGAGATATAGAAACATTGAACGAAATCTGTTTGATAGACTGTTGCAATTATGTCATCAATTCGACAAAGCAGATATGGGAGGAACAACGACAAGAATACGGAAATGAGATGCTTCGAGTTCTGGTCGTTGACAGTGATGGGTGGGAATACGAATTTGGTGAAGAATGATAATGGTGCAGTTTGATGAATTGACAAGGTATTAATTAAACAGCCATCTAATATTCCTTCAACTTATTCAAGTATATGCTTTTAAGTTAATGCATTGTGTTTTATTGATGTAAAGAACTTCTGAACCTACTGCTACCATAAAGACCAAGGCTGCTTCTGTTTTAATTTATTGATGCATTCCGTTGACTATCAAACAAACCAATTAAGTAGTTGTATGTTGAGAAACCTGATGTCGTTGGTAATGTTGGTTTGTGACTTGTATATATATTTCTTTTTGCAGTTCATTTTGAGTTATGATATTTACATTCCCGTCCATACATCAACTGATCATCAGAGATCTGTCCGTTATCCGGCAGAGTTTGTAAACCTGCGTTTGATAAACAATACAACTTTCATTTTAAATTGGTAGGTCAAAACTCCCTCCAGCACATTCATGTTCCAGAAAGGAGAAACCTACTCCTCTTCAATACCGCTGCTGCACTCTTTAGAAACTCCAGCCACTGCATGACTCTACACTCCTATTCGTCTCTCCCATCCCTGATCAAACATAGCTTTGATTCAGGGTTATGTTGGTTTTACCCCAATATCATAATGAATGTGGTTTTCTGATCTGATTTGGTAGGGCAAATAAACAAAGCTGTCTCAGAGTGGAGTAATGGGGGATACAAGTATGATTATGCTACCATGCCATTTCTTACTAAAGTCTTTAAGGTAATTAATTATTAGCAAATTGGATGTCCTTTTCTCTGCTATGTGATTTCATTTTGCATCTTAATGTGAATGATAAGAAACTGTTTTTGGCCGAACCAGGAGTAGACCAATTTCTTTCTTCTTATTTGTCTCATTCATTGAATGTTAATCACTTCAGGAATTCTAATATTCTATAATGTACACTTCCATGTTCAGGCTCTACCATTGGATTTCCCTCGATCAGTCTTCTAAAGCTTTCGGAAGCAAGAGCTTGAAGTTGTTAGAATACAGTGAACTTTTGGCCAAATTTAGGTTTTGGGGGATTGAATGTGTTGAATAACGAGTCGCGAAACAGAAGGGGAGAGAAATGAGAAGATTATTCTGGGTCTTTTGAAGCTCCCTCCTAATCTTTGAACAGGCTAATTGAACATCTTAAAATAAGAGGGCGCAAAGAATTGAGGAAAATTCCTCCTGAAATTGGAGATATTTGAACTCTCAAATTAATCCATGTATATGGAAGCAAAGGTGTTGTAAATTCAGCAATCAGGATCAGGGAACAGCGAAAGGACCTGGAAAATCATATGCTTCATGTTCATATTGACTATTGATAGATTTGGTAAGTGCCACATCTCTTCATTTTTATACTCAATTTGGTTTTCTTGAAATCTAATGCTTTTTTTAAGCAATATCCAATAGGTAACATGCATGTGTCTTTAAATCATAGCCTAAGAATACATGTTGAAATTGTGATTACCAATTAGACCTTTAGTTTCAACTAAAAAAATCTGAATTGTTGGAAATGAATGCAAGCTCTGACAACTTATTGGTAGCATTTAGAAAACTTTCTCCTTATGACACAATTCGGTTTATGAAATAAATATGCCAGCCTTTATCAGAATTCAGAAGGCTTTCAAAAAGAAGTGTTCCAAGTGAAGATCTTGATAAACCATCAGGCATCGGCTATGTATATGAAGCTCAATCTTTCTGTTCACTATAAGGATATTCCTGCAGTAAAATTGTTACCTAAAGACAAGGGAATCCCTTATTTTTGGTCTTTTGTGGAACCAATACAACAGTTAGGGCAGTCTATATAGTTGTTGAGAACTACCTGTCAACAAGGGGTTGCAGACTTGCATTTGCAGGCTGAGCAGCAATTTTTTTGGCAATAAATAAAGTTTGGCTTTGATCCTCAAAACAGTTAGTTCTTGGTAATTCTCTTACAATGTGTCATTGCATTTTCTCCTTTCATGTAGTAAGCCTATAGATCAATTGCTCCGTAATCTTCAGAAGCAGCCAGAAAATACTTCAAATGCTTACAACATTCATTGTTTTGTCAAAATATATACAGGAATCTACATATACGTCATTGGTTTTTCCAAACAAAAGGTTTCGTAGTGTCATCTCTGTCTCTATACGAATGTATTTTTACATTAAATAATCTATGGTAGGAGCATACCAAATGCTTTAGTATGTTGCTGACTGCAAGGAAGCTATGGGCTTTCACAAACTTCATCTGCATTAACGTTTATTTGTCACAGAGTTGATTGAACCACATGTGTTGTAATCTATAATCTGTCTATCATTACTTTTGTGTCAACAGTAAACTAATATCGCAGACATATGCACATGTTGTGATTTTTATCAGAGAAGATTCACCGGGATTCAATGGCAAACTTTGATGACCTTTTGAAAGACGAATTCCTGTTTTATTCCATCTTTAATTGATTGTTCACTGGTTAAAAATTAAAAAATAATTCCCTTGAATATATCTTCATATGTATTTGCTTAAACTGTGTAGTAGTTTGCATATTGCCTAGCAAATATTACTTTCTTAATGAAAGCTGTAAACCATTGACATTGATTTAAGTTTAGGCCTTTTGACTTTGCTTGGTTGAGCAGGTTCATGAACTCTATCTGATGATCACGAAACAGGTGTTTGAGAGTGAAGTACAAGATTTGTTTGCTTACTACTGAAATCCCAATGTTGAATATAAACCAACAAGAGTGACTTCGGATAGTAAGGAACTACTATTGCCGGGGGAATATCATGCTCCCATCAATAAAGAGCCCTTGGCCTTCCCTTAAGAGTTTTGAACTTTTTGTTCATTGTCGAGGCCAAACTCAGATTAGTTTGGGTGTGGTAGGTGGAGACAAATGGTTTAACAAAGTACTCTTCCAACTCTATTTAAGCCTAACCAAGGCAAAGCTATTTCTTAATACTTTCTATTCTATTTCCCTTCCATTCCTTATACTCTTTCATTTGTCTAGTAAATTTTCCGACCACAGTATCTTTGATGTTTGTTGATTTCTATAAATTATTCTTACTTGGGAAGTTGCTAACTATTAGTAATATGTGGTATGCTTCTCAACTTAATCCCTATGAAGGGGGTTGAATTTTATGCATATGTTTTGTGTGTATTTCTCAAACACAGGCTGGGTAGTTACCACCCTTCTTGGTGGTGCCATTGTTGTTTCTTCTTTTAGTGGAGGTTTATTAGTTGATAAATTTGGCCGAAGAAAGACCTTTATATTGGATGCATCGTGCAAGAATAGTGAAGATTCCAAAGGGAAGAGGATCAACATTCAACAATGCTGGGGTAACGGAGAAAGCTTTTCTGTTTCAATAATGTTGCAGTAGTCCAACAAAGGTAAATTTCATGACTTCAATTGCGCATAGTATTCTAATTCTATTGGACTTCCTTTTTCACTTATATGTAACATATGCTTGCAATGCTCCACAAGTGATGAATTCGTATTATTTCATTGCCAGACAACTATCACTAGATAGTGCAATCTTAGAATCTCAACCTATCATCGACTACAGTCTTCTATTAGGCTTGCATTTCAGAGCTCTTGAGCATCTAAAATCATTCTCACTCTCTCTCTCCTGATTCTCTGCACAACTATGGGAGCACAAGCCCAACTGCAGACGGTGTGCATCATTTCTTAATACAAGTGTTTGTAAAACTGCACAACAATCTATTAGCTACAATAATGTATTTGGGAACAATTATTTGGATTATGATATGATGTTTATTTCTCATAATAAGTGTGCAGCTCAATGCAGTCGAAAACTTTCAAAATTGTTGGTTATATCATATGGTGGTAGTATGTATTAAATTGGATGAGATGACCATTGGTTCAGTTTATGTAAATTGTTTTTGATGGGATGGTGCGTAGTATATGTTTAATAAGGGGAGTATTAAATAATGTCAACCTATCTTGGCAGATGAAGTTAGGTGAATCGGTTGTTAACACAGTCACAACCTCGGATGGCAGATCAAGTTTGGTACTTATCATTTTAAAATAAATAACACAAGCAAGTGAAACACAACAATCATCTTACACTTTCCTCTCTCATTGAGCTTCTCTCAAGTTGTAATTCTCATTCAGTCATGTTTGGGCATTCACTCTCTTTCACCTTACTTTTACTCAAATTTTAACTCTCTTCCATCTCATTCTTATATTGATGATGCAAAAAATGCTTGATCCTCTCTAACTCCTCCAACAGATCAATTAAGCTTTAATCACCACTTCTTTACCATTTTATCTGAATGTTAACGTGATTGGCATATCCATCATATACGATCCACTTATCATACTGCCGAGGTCTTCCCAAAAGAATTTGGCATGCTTGCATAGGCACCGCATCACAATTAATCCGATCATCATATCCTTTCATCTTAATGGTGAAGGTGCTTTGTCTCCTTACTTTCACTTCTCCTTCTTGGGTCAACCATTTTAGTTTGTAGGGATACGGGTAGTAGTCGTTAATCAAATACACTCTGTCGGCTTCGAGGGCTATTATTAACAGTTTGATGGATTAGCACTTTTTCGGAGCTTCTAACCTACGCACTTTTTACCATTCATCTTAATATTATCAATTTCTGTCGGCGATTCGGTAGGTAGGTTGGCCGACCGAGTTGCGGTCGGCACGGTGGTCGAAAGACTCACAGACGGCAACAATCGTGGTCGGCGTTACCGACCAACATGTGCGGTTGGTAAGCCGGTCGGTAAAGGCCAAGACGACTCGTCCCCATGGTTTACCGTGCCCATACCATACAAATTACAAATTGTACAAAAGAGAGGGAAAAGGGGCCGGGTGGGGATTCGAACTCCCAACCTATAGGTTGGAAGTCGGAGACTTGACCACTAGGGTAAGTCTCTATCCCCATTCTTTTATCTATTTGAATAGCATGTTTTGGGCTCAGGGCTTTTGTGGGAATTCATGTGGCTACAAAAGTAAAATACTTATATTTTATATAAAAAAATATTTTATTTTGTGTATTCTTTATAAGAATATTTTTCAGTGTAAATATTCTATCTTTTATTATAATTTATTTTGTGAAATTATAAAATAATATTTTGAAGCTCACAGTCCCTTTGTTCCGCTATTCGTCTCTCGTTTTGACTTTTGATATTATTTATTAACAAATTTTGACCTAATGTTATTGTAATTACTATATAAAAAGAAAATATAGTCAAATTGGGTCTTTTTAGATTCGCTTTTGTTCACATAATTTTGAAATATATATATATTCCCTCCATCTTTTTAAGTGTAACATTTTGAGTTTTTTTACTATTCATTGTATCGCTCTGACTTTTATTTTTGTCATAATTATACAAGAAAAAATATAACCAAGTGGGATCTTGTTGGATTCGTCTCATCAAATGCATTGGTGCACAGACGTGTTTCATGCACCCGAATTTACATATGGACCTCTTTGAGCTTCTATTGAATCAAGAAATAAAGTCGTTTTGATTGGCATTTGATGTTGATTCTTTCTCCGCCTTGCTCTGATGACTTCAAGAATCTGGACTTGACCTTAAGAATTCAATGTAGTTTTTAAATAGCAAATTTTTATAATTTTTATTTGTACTGAATTTAAGTTATTAATTAATAGTTTAAAATGTACATTGGCATACGTATAAATGAGTAATTGGACACTTAAAAAAAACGGATGAAGTATTATATAATTGTTACTTATACGAATTTTAAGATAATAACTGTTAAAAGGTGCACTGAATTGTGTGTTCAAAAGTTTTGTGACAAGAATAACAAGATAGATGGAGTATTTTTTTTAAAAATATATATCACTTAAACTTACAAATAATAAATCATAAGAAGACAAAGGAAATATATATATATATATATAGACAAGTTGGGTCTCGATAAATTTGCCTATTTGCATAGTTTTACAATATACATTTTATATAATTTCTCTTAATATAGATTTTAATATATTAACGGCTAAAAAAATGTATTGGAACCTGTGCTCAAAACTTTTGAGACAAATGTAACAAGACAAAGGATAACTTTTACTTTATAAAAATTTTAAGATATTAAGGGTCTGTTATGTATGCAGAGATGTAGCTGCGAGCTGGAACTGTATGGAGCTGGATCTGTAGAGAGTAGCTTATTTTTAACGCTAAATCAAGAAGTAGCTTCTAAAAAGAAGCTCCCAAAAGGTAGTGTACAGAACGGAGCTTTTGTTTTGAAATAAAAAACTAAAGCTCCCAAAAGCTGCGTGCAAAACAGACCCTAAGTATTTTTTTTAAAAAAAAAACATGGGATTGTATGGTCAAATAAAATATTTGCGACAAAAGTAACGAAACAAAGGAGAATCTTTTAATATACTCTATGGGATCCGTTAGGGTGCCGCGACATGATGTGCTGCGGATGCTTCTAGACCGTTGATGTATTTTGTAAATTGATGGTTGAGATTAATTTAAGGTTAAAATAGTAATTTTGCATAAAAGTAAATGTAACGGAAATTAGCGTCGCTGAAATGTTCTTGATAGCATCCCTTCATTATTTTTGGTAGCATCCTAGAATTGTTTTTGGTAGCATCGCTGAATCATTCTTGGTTGTATCGCTGAATTCTGCTTGGTACCATCGCTGAATTATGCTTGGTACCATCGCTGAATTCCTCTACTTGAGGTCGCTGAAATATATTTGATAACATCCCTTCATTACATTTGGTAGCATCCCAGAATTGTTTTTGGTAACATCGCTGAATCATTCTTGGTTGCATCGCTGAATTCTGCTTGGTACCATCGCTGAATTCCTCTACTTGAGTATTTGATAGCATCCCTTCATTATTTTTGGTAGCATCCCAGAATTGTTTTTGGTAGCATCGCTGAATCATTCTTGGTTGCATCGCTGAATTCTGCTTGGTACCATCGCTGAATTCCTCTACTTGAGGTCGCTGAAATATATTTGATAGCATCCCTTCATTATTTTTGGTAGCATCCCAGAATTGTTTTTGGTAGCATCGCTGAATCATTCTTGGTTGCATCGCTGAATTCTGCTTGCTACCATCGCTGAATTCCTCTACCTGAGGTCGCTGAAATATATGTGATAGCATCCCTTCATTATTTTGGTAGCATCCCAGAATTGTTTTTGGTAGCATCGCTGAATCATTCTTGGTTGCATCGCTGAATTATTCTTTGTAGTATCGCTGAATTATGCTAGATACCATCGCTGAATTCCTCTACTTGTGGTCCCTCAAATATATTTTATAGCATCACTTAATTATTTTTGGTAAGATCGCTGAAATTATCTATTAATAAATTTGATACGTATCTTTGATCATAAAAAGATATTATTTAAAATATTAGATATGGATTACCAAATATTTGATATGATTTACCAAATATTAATATGATAACATACTAAATATAGAGTTACCAAATATTAGATATGATAACATGGCTAAAATACTTGCTTTGTCGCTGAAATGGTTTGTTATTAAAATGGACATTATTGTGTTATTACATTTATACCCTTATTAACCTACAACCGTTGGATGTTTTTGAATGGCTATGATTGATGCCTTGATGTGCTGCGGATTCCATGATTGCACCATAACCGAACCCATACTCTATTCTCTTTTAAATGCCCCGCTTCTGTGTTTCACGCAGTGCAAGACATATTTTCAAATATTAATAACTCAAATTATAGATAAGTAAAAATTATATTAGACGAATCTTCTAACAACATCCTGATTGACTATATTTTTTCTTATAAAACTATGTTAAAAATTTGATTAAAATTACTCCGGGGTATGTTCTGCACTCAGCTTTTGAGAGCTTTTCTGTACACTAGCTTTTGGGAGCTTTTGGAAGTTTCTTTTAAGAAGCTACAAGAGGTAGCTTTTGGGAGCTTCTGAGAGCTTTCGGAAACTACTTTCCAAATTTAATTAGTTTTTCTCTTCAAATTATAAATTTTGACAGCTGCAGCTACTTGTACCGAACACTTTTGCAAAAACTTAGCTACAGCTCCCTACAGCTGCAACTCGCAGCTACAGCTCAACGTGCAGAACGGACCCTTAATGAATAATTGATACTGTTCAAATGGATTATTTAGGGCCCGTTTGGATAAGCTTTTAAAAAAAGCAGAAGCCAAAAGTAGAAGCAGAAGCAAAAGTCAAAAGCAAAAGCATGCCAGTTTTGTGTTTGGATGAAATGTTTGAAAAGCAACTTTTTTAAAAAAGTTTGCTTGGATGTGTACAAGTAAAAAGTGCTTTTGAAATGTGTAAATTACCAAAAAGGATATGTTCTTTATATGGGATAGTATATATTAATAGTGTAATTTAAATAAATTAGTAGGAGCATTTAAGACTCTGCACACATTATTAGGTGTTTTTGGCTTCTGCTTTTCAGAGAAGCACCCCTTGGCCAGCTTCTTTCAAAAACACTTTTGTGGCTTTTCGAGGTGCTTTTGCTTTTTCTGATAAGCCAATCCAAACACCTATTTTCTCCTAAAAGTGCTTTTGGCAAAAGCAAAAGCCAAAAGCACTAGTCTAGAAGCCATTCCAAACGGACTCTTAGGGCCCGTTTGGATTGGCTTTTGAAAAAAGCAGAAGCCAAAAGCAAAAGCATGTAACTTTTGTATTTGGATGGAATGTTTGAAAAGCGACTTTTTCTAAAAAATATGTTTGGATGAATAAAAATGAAAAGTGCTTTTAGAGTGTGGTAATTACCAAAAAGGACATGCTACTTAATATGATAATAAGATATATTTATAGTGTAATTTATATTAAGTAGTTGGGGTATTTAAGTCCTTGCACATTTTACGAGGTGCTTTTGGCTTCTGCTTTTGGGAGAAACACCCCTGGGCTGCTTCTCCCCGAAGCACTTTTTCCACTTTTCGAGGTGCTTTTGCTTTTTCTTAAAAGTCAAAACAAACACCTAATTTCTACTAGAAGTGCTTTTGGCAGAAGCAAAAGCCAAAAACACCTTCCTAGAAGTCAATCCAAACGGGCTCTTAAACCTGCCAATAATCAATTGGGGGCCACTTGAGGCCAATAGTACGTACGTAGGTCATGAAAATTGAATTGGAGTGCTGATAACACATGTGGAGAGGACCCATTGTTTCTTCACCAAATTTGTTATGACTCACAATGCTACAAAATAAGAAATGGTTTGTGTTTTATGAAATGGCACACTACTGAGTGGTGCCTACTGGAGAGTACTTGAGAGTGGACACCATAATTTGTGTTTCTGAATGATCACCTTTTTTGCTGAATACCGAATCTGTGTTATGAATCGATATTAAAAAAAATGGACATGTATTATGACCATATTGTTTAGACACATACACCCCCAACATTAACTGTAAATACCGTATATGTATGGGATGCAGAATCTAATATGTAGCTTATGTTGCCGGTCCAAGTTTTTGTGATCGACCCAAATATGACTAATATGATTGTGATATATCAGATGAGTTTCATTTTTATGATATTTACGACGGGAATGCCCGAAAATATATACCATGGTGCACCATAACCAGATTAGTATAAGTATTATTGAATGATTTCTTCATGAACTACATGTCGTAACTCATAAAGTCATTATATCGTTCATGTGTTTTCGCACTTTAATGCAGACGTACATAAAAATTAATACTATGATGAAAGCTTCTTGATTAACTTAAATTAAACAAAAATGTACTGTATATGAAGAAGCAAATTTTTCTGAGAATTTCCAAACAGCAGCAGCATGACGGAGCTATATGAATAGCACGAATCGAACATGAAAAGGACACAGGATGGAAATACATCTAAATAGCTGGAGGAGTATCATCATCATCAGGGGTGCTATCGTTGGAAGGCGGCGTTGTTGATGATGATTGCCGATTGTTATGAATTTGATGGTACTTTTGGGATGATCCCTTGCAAAGGTGAACTGGATACTTTTTTGCATTGAGTTCCAGCTTCCTTAGAGCAGCTTTGCCCAAATCAACGCCGCAAACATCGGACAGCCTGACGAGGTACAACAACACATCCGACAGCTCCTCGCCCAAGTGCAACTTCTCCTCTTCCGGCCACCCCGGGAGCCCTCGTGCCACCTCGCCCTTCCATTGAAATATATCGGACAACTCCCCAACTTCACCCACCTGCACCTTGCCCACGATCATTAAGACAAATAAAGCTTTCACACCATACGTATAACAGTGTCTAGCAACTCTATCTACTAAATGAAATTTTCATTTTAGCGACTGAGAAGTTTGGTCACTAAACCCTAGAATTTGGTCTCTAACAAAGTCATCGGCTAAATTTAATTTACGACCGAAACTCGTTCTACTAAGAATATGATTTAGGGAGTGAATTCAGTCTTGTAGTGATAAAATAAGCTCCCTCATTCTATCTAATTATGTGGTTAAGATTGCATAATTATATTAAGAAAAAAACAGATAACAATAATAATAGTAACATAATGACTGCAGAGAAATACTAATTTAATGATTTTACTATTGTTGTTATCCCACATCAGTTGTGTTGTGATGTGTCCCCTTTACTATCTTATATGGTTGGGAGCAACTTCACCTATCACCAATTGGTTTTAGGTGTGAGTCTTCCATCTATATGAATTTGTACATATACTACCTCTGTTTTTATTAACAGCACTATTTTTGTATTTCATGTTATCCAAGACACGTAATTAAATTTTAATAAATAAAATTCACTTGACTATGTTTTATCTTATATAATGATAGTTAAAAAATTGATCAAAATTATTCAATAAAATTCACTTGACTATGCAAATTTGTGTCATTATATCAAAACACAAGTAGTATATATAATTCAAAGAATATCTAAAAGGACAACTTATTAAATTCCAAATTTTCAAATACTTTGTTAAATTGGTTCTTTAACATAATAAGCGGTTGCATTCATTTATATTCCTTCTATTTGTCAATATTTGGGGCATAGTAGAGTAGTAAATGAATTCCAGTACAACATCTAGACAAATTAAATTCACGAGGTAATAACTAAAATAGGCCACCAGAAGGAGTCATTTCCACTTTTGGGCCATGATATTTTGATTTAGGACAATAGGCCATTAGAAGGATTTTGGGCCTGAATTTAGGCCATTGGACTAGAATTCGGGCTGCGATCGCCTAAAAGTGGAAATGATTACTTCTGGTGGCCTATTTTAGTTTTTTTCAATTATTATTTTATTTTATTTAATTAAAATAAATAGTACTCATTATGTATCCTTGTTTATGTCGTACTTTTTTTTTCTTGTTTCAATATTTTTATTTTATTTTTATTTTAAAAAATAATTAAATATTAATCGTCAAACCTACCCATCACCTCACATTAATAAATAAATATATTAAACTTTCAAATTACCCACTATCATTAATAATTCAAATCCCCCTTACAGACACATATGAGTAAATCAGAAATAAATAAATAAATTAAAATTATGGGGTTGGGGACTTACTCCAGTGGTAAGTCCCCAACTCCAACCCATAGCTTGGGGTTCGAATCCCCACCCGCCACATATCCCTCCCCTTTGTTCCCTTTGTAATTGTGTGGCTTGGGCTCCCACCACCTATTCCAGGCCTCCAATGGCTCCTCAAAAAAAAAAAAACTCATTACATTAACATTATATAAATTTTTAGATTATCTTGTTTTAACATTATTAATAGGACGGAGGGGGTGTAATATAAGAAATAAAATAAATATTAATTCAAATATATTATAAAATAAGTAAAAAAAACAAATACAGGTTCAAATAAATTATAAAGTAAAAATAAACATATTTTATTATAAGTATCCCAAAATTTTCGAACATGGTATTTTATGTAGGAATAATTAGTATTAAACGCAAGAAATTTCTCGGACATGGGTATGTTTGACATTTAATATTTAATTATTTTTAAAATGGAAATGAAATAAAAAAATATGGAACAAAAAAAAAGAAAGTAGGACATAAATAATGACACATAATTAGTATTATTTATTTTAATTATAGAAAATAAAAAATACTTCAGAGCCTAATGACACTCAAGTGATGCTACAAGATTTTCCAAACAATATATGGTGTGAGTTAACTAGTTCATGCTCCTACGCATAAGATATGACATGGGGATTGAGACTTAATGCCTGATGTTGCTGGCAACCTTCATAGCACAAAATTCCAAATGTAGCTCTAGTAGCAACATCTGAACCGCAACACAAAATATACAGTGCACTAGCATTACTTCCATTTATGCAGGCAAATCAAAACTTCAATCTAATCATTTGCTCATTTTTATCCCCGTTCAGCTTTCTCAATGGAATTTCCATTAAGACAAACTTTGTATCCTTTTCCCTCTCACACTTTCACCAGGATTTCGTTTTTCTTTTATTATGTTCACTATCAACTATTGACTTATCTTCTCCCATACAATCCAAATAAAACATCTGGAGGAAGGTAATGAAGAGCAACAAAATTTGTTTCCCTAAATATGGCTGATGTGTAATAGAGTTCTTTCAGAAGGAGCATAGTAAGAATAATATTCTTGCACCCAAATTCATATTCTTCCATACAGATTAAAAAGAAACAGATAAAACTAGGAACTTAGGGCAACATATTATAATGAGGAAAGTGAACTGATAATAAAACAGATTAAAAGAAACAAGAAATATAAGATATGCCAACAATAGAAAGACAGGACAATGACCCTTTTGGAATGCTTGAGAAATGCACAGAGATAATCTCCCAATTCAGGCATCTTCCCACCATAATCCACCATGATACAGGATCTCATCCTTGAAAGCAAAGCCAAAATGTCTGCACAGAGAAATACCTAATTTTAATTCACAAGGGCCAAGAATCATTTGCTAGGGTTCCACTTGAAAACTGGGGTCGGGGGGACCTCAGTTAAAAGTTGGATTTCAGTAAGCTTTCATCCATCAGCCAATCAAACTTCCAAATTACGTAAACAGAAAGAGAAGAGAGAAATAAACACAAATAACGCTTTCCTTCACAAGGATGAAGGAACGAGAATGGGACTCACCGGTTTGGAGTCGATACTTGGAAGATGGCTCGAGCCTCCATTTGGCCTGGAAAAGAGCTGCGTCAACTACCCTCAGTGTTTCTTCCAATTCTGCTGCATCGGAATCCATTTCAGTCTTCGTTAAATCAAGCTCCAGACGATTATAGAACTCCTAATTAGGAGTATGTTTTTTCGGTAACATCTATCCAATTATGTTTTGATCATTTCTTTCTAATTTATTTTACAGAATTTTCAGTACGGGTCCACCATGGTTTTCTCAAAATATGACACAGTTCTACGTCACTACAAAAAGATATCCTTATCGAAGTAAATAGGAGTAATAAATAAATAAATAATAGTTTTAGTAAATCTCAAAAAACATATATAAAAAATTATGGATAATTTTATCCAGTTAAAATAACCGTCATATATTCATTCTGTATCCGATTTATATTCGTATCTAAACAAATATTCGAATTTGTATTGGTATACGTCTAGAAAAAAATACTTCGTATGATACTATGTATTCGACTATTCAATCTTATTCGTTTGTTTCCATCCCTAATTATTAGATGGGTTCGTTATTGAACAGAATGATAGTGATGATGAAGCGTCACAGTGGTGGAATTCACAAAAGAAAGGGTGGGTGCTAGCATGTGAATGTGTGGAGAAGGAAGTGAATTTAAGGGAGATAAACACACTTAAGCCCACTATTGCTGATAATGATATGGATAAGGGTAAGAAGGTTGTGAAAAAGAGAAAGGACAAACAAAAAATGTTGTCATTTTCTTTTAAAGTGTGCAGAGGTGAATCCCATGGAACTTGGGCCTTAAAAGTTGTGAATGCCTTGTACAACCATTCATTGGCCAATTTCATGGAGGGGCACCCATATGTT